>JAQIXR010001145.1:0-15110 GCA_034700825.1 Quadroppia sp. Gr-Ori-00064
CTCTCTCTCTCTCTCTCTCTCTTTCTTTCTTTCTTTCTCTTTCTCTCGCTCTCTCTTCACTCAATTTATATAATCTTTTGTTTATATGAATTAAAATATATTTAATAATTTTTAATAAAAAAATAATTTTTTAATGATTTAAATATTATTTTGAAGTAAAACTTTGCAAACATTTAATAGTTTTGATGACATTATTATTATATAAATGAAAACTTGTAATCAATTTTAATTTTAAAATAAAAGTTGTAATGAATTGAATTTACATTATATTTATTAGTTCACATCACATCTCCGCCCCCTTTCACCCCATTATCTAATTTATCCCAATATGAGTGCACTTAATATCTAATAATGAATGAAATTATTTGACTACAAAGTGCACAACTGATGGACAGTAGGTTTTGGGAAAAGCATACAACAGCAGCTAAAGGAGTGATGATAGAGAAAGAGAGCACAGGGAGAAAAATAACTAGCAATGAATAATAGTTAGAAGAGATGAGAGAGAGAGAGAGAGAGAGAGAGAGCACTGGTGTTGAGATTGATTGCGTATAACAATACAATTAGTGTGAGTGAGCGCCCTATTGGTTGCATATGCAAGTGGTAGGTTAGCTCAAGTGTTGGACTCCACCTCTGCTTGTATTGGTAGCACAGGTCTAATTGAAGTGTTGCTTGAGATACAATTGCCCGCTCGTAAGGCCAGTAATGCCAGTATAGCTACTGTATCACCCGCTCCACAACTCATTTCATTTTGATTGTCTGCCGGTGCTGTGGAAGTGCTTTCTCACCAACTGTTCTGTGTGCTACCCGTGCGCATGTAGGGGTGATTTGCACTCCACTTATATTCAAATAAAACTTATTTACTCTTCACTTGATATCAAAAGAATTTACAGAACCTATAGATTGAGACAAATTGTTTGCAAACATTCCTCAAAAGTTTACTTAAATATTCGCTAACTTTTACTCGTTTTAAAAGTCAATTCAATTCATAAAATCATTAAAAAGTTTTTCGAAGAAATAATTTGTGTTTTATTTATTATATTTGAATAAATGTTTACTAATATTACGAGACATTAATTGTGATAATAATTCAATTAATAAAACTTTTGGTGAACTCAAGGGTTAATGAGAGTCAGAAATGACGGTCGATTTGACTCCTGAACAGAGAAGAAGTTCCCATTTGTGCCAGACTTTTATGATAATGCCTTCTTCACAGCACATCCCAAACGAAAACAACAATCACATCAACAACAGTGACGAAGAAGAGACTTTAGTGACAAACAATGAGTCGGGAAAAGGTGGGCCGACATCGAGGAAGAGGTCCAGATCTGATGACTCGGACACAGACGCCAACAGTCATCACAATTCGTCTTCATTTTTGATTAAAGATATTCTGAAATCTGCGGCAAATCAGACGCAAAGCAATCAATTTCACCAACAATTACAGAGCGCTAACACTTCAACCACTTTGAGTAATAACAGCCCTCTCCTAACAGCTCCTTATCCTCAAGACTTATCTCTGCGATCGGCAGCGATACTGTCAGCCCATCATCACCACCAGTCCCTAACACATCCAGCATTCGGTCTGTTTGCTGGACCCACACCTCTGGGTCGTATCGATCCCTCGCTCGTGGGCCGATTGGGTCCTCCAAGTGATGCCGAAGATCTCGACGGCGATGATGTGGACGACGACATGTGCTCTTCGGATGGCGACGAAGAGCGCAATTGTAGTGATAGTGCAAAGAGTAACTCAAGCAGTAAGTGATTAGACATTACTTTTGGATTGACTTTTGATTTCATAATTAATATTTTGATTATATTTAATGAAATAATTAAAAATCAATTAATTTATTTGGTTTTCAATTATTTCAAAACTCTTTCCGCAAATATTTGCCAATTATTAGTCAATCATTTATTAATGAAAAGTCATATAAAACATAATTAAATAATTTCTCGAATAAAATAGTATTGTTTTGATGTCTAATTTCGATAATCAAATCAAAAAGCATTGAATTGACAATTAATATACACTTACAGTAAAATCAATGCATTTTTTATTATTGTTGTCCCCAATCGGTAGAGCCATCAGAGCGTAAAGAAGTCCTAATTTCTCTTCTCTTTCATTTAAACAATAAATGTTTGCTTCGTTTGACAAACAAATTATTATAAAAACTTTTCAAAGCCTTTCGTTTTCATTAAGCCTTGTGTTCATATCTGTGCCAATATTGTAATACCTGTGCACTCACTCTCTTGATTATCGGCCACAATGACCACAAGAACACACCTGAGATCAGAAGCGGGACTTTAAGAGTATAAGCCTTGTATATATGCCGGTGCAGTTGTGGTGCGGTTGTCTTTTGACTACAAGGGATTGCACCGGGACTTCATCACAGCGTTGGGGCAATAAAACCATTTAAAATCGATTTTGTTGGACTCAGACCTTAATTATTTTATTACTCCTATCAGTGCTTCTCAGCTCTCTTTAAGCTACTGATTGGAAGTCATATAAAGCACAGGTATATGTTGTGTGTCCTTAAGGTATAATAACTTTCCGTTTAGCGTTAATTCCTTCAAAATCTCAAATTCAAATTAATTACTCAAAGTCAAAGTATTCGCCAAATTATCTTTGATATGTAGGCGCGTGTTTAGAGAGCACTGGCTTTATGTTGTTTCCCATAGGATTCACAAACCTTTTCTCTCTCTTCTATTCTTGAAATTCCCCTTAAAATGTCTTTCGACTCTTTTGACTCATTTGGCACTAATTTCTAATGAAATACTTTCTAAAAGCCTATCAACTCATGAATTGTGGAACAGTTTTAATAATATATTGTTTTGAGCGAACATTAAGTTCTGTCTAATCAATAAGTTTTAAATTTATTGAATAATAAAACAACAAATTATATGAATTATAGACCGAAAGGTATTTTCAAATTTATTATCTAATGTTTGAAAGCTATTCATTCATTCATTTGTATGAAATGATGTTTTAATAGTTGAACAACTGTTTTGCATTGCATTTAAAGCATCGAAACTGAAAATGTTTTGTCGATAATAATATGAATTGACATTTGAAAAGTTGAACAAAAAATATCAAAATTACTTTTAATGTATTCCTATTTTTCCTTCACTTTTAATTCAAAACTTTTGATAAACACTAAATAATTATTATATTCTGTTTTGAATGTTTCTAACAACTGATTAAACAAATAATAACCACTATTTGTGAACATTATTTACATTTGATTGAAATGTTTGGTAAATGTGTTTGAATTTAGACAAACACTGAGTTGTAATACGAATATAATCACTATATTTATGAGTATTCTGTTGTTTAATTGAATCGATTGTGTGTTTAATTCATGTATATTTGCTTTGAAATGAGTCTCGAATTTAATGAAAAAATGATTCTATGATTTATAGGCTGTAATAATAACACCTCTTCAGCCAATCAGAGGAATGATGTGATGCTGAAGATGCAGAAGAAACAAAGGAAAGCCAGAACTGCGTTCACTGATCATCAATTACAAGTGAGACCACAACTCAATATCCACTTCATCTTCATTTGACTGACACTTTAATCGATTATTTCGACTTTAATTTAATATCTTTTAACTATTGAATTGCTATTAACTTTTTAGACCAACTCTTCTATTGCTATTAATTGCAGTCAAAACAGTACTAAAAGTTATATTATATTTATTTTTTGCATTCAAATGACCCAAATTTGATTCAATCATTTCTTTCATTCAAATTATATAATAATTATAATTGAAATAATTTTTACAATGTTTTTTCGTTTTATTTAATCTCATGATTGTATAGACTCTGGAAAAAAGTTTTGAGCGCCAGAAGTACCTATCAGTTCAGGATAGGATGGAATTAGCGGCCAAACTGAATCTGACTGACACTCAGGTCAAGACTTGGTATCAAAATCGAAGGCAAGTATTAATATTAAAATAAATTATTTTGTTTTAAAGAAATTCATTTTTCATTTGAAAAAAAAACTTAAGTCTATTTGAAATGTCCTTCGCTTTTGATTGAGAATAGAATGAAATAAAGTTTAATAAATAGTTTTACTTTTCTTTTACTTATATAATAATAATAATGTTTTTGAAAATGAATGAAAAGTTTTTTGAACGAATGCTTTTGATAATTGGCTTTTGATATAAATTAAATTCTTTTACAATTGAATGAATGACCAAATGCTGAAGAGATGGCCAAAGATGTGAATAAAAAGATTATATATATGTTTGATATAAGAGAATTGGATTCAATTTGCTCTTTAAGTGATTGCAAATTAAATAAGTACTAAAAGTTAGAAATAATAATACAATTCATAGGCAAATGCATTGAAGTGAAAAACATTTTCATTCAGAGCTAACATTAGAGAAATATTTTCACTTATGATAACAGTAATAATCGCTCTCTTAATGTGTTTTTGCGGCCAATTATGTAAAAAACCTTGAATTAGTTGAATCTCTGAATGTTTTTTATTATAACGAATAATTCAGGCGTAGAAACATTTCATTGAATGTGTCAACAAGTAGTGAATTAGAGCACTCAATGGGAACCACAGACAGGACTGTACTGTAATGGCGCCTATCTATTCATCCTCATAACCATATGAGAGATGGTCTGGTCTTTGATGGCATCTCTCCATTTGATGCCTACTTTGATGTCATTCATTCTTTTGATTCACACAATTGTTGCCATATTTAGTGTTTTTGCTTTTGCTGTCAACACAATCATTGCTAATAATAACGCTTAGAATCCAATCAAACAATGCTTTCCTCAAAAGGCTTTCTCTCGGATTCATTCCAATCATTGCATACTTTTGGCCTTACAATAGATATCGATATTTTGCAAAACCTAATCATTAATGCAATTATCCAAACAGTAGTCATCTCTCAAAAGAGACAACATCTCTATTGACTAGTATTTGCTTTTTATTAATAATTTTCGTTTCATTCATGAATTCATTCAATGTTCACATTATTTCAATTCAATCTATTGTTGACTTTATTTTATAGACTTTATTCATGAATTTCTTCTGTAATATAATTTCCAAATTCATGCCTCAAATGTTCACAAAGTGTTCACAAAATGTTCAAAATTGAATAAAAAGCAAATTATCTCAAGTGATCATCAAATGGCAATGCCTTTCATGCCTTCCTCTGCCAGTGTTTGACTCTTTAGTGCATTCATTTAGGATTTAAAGTTAAGATAATTGACTGAAAGGAATGACAACTCAATAACAAAGCGTTCAATTAAGACAAAGTAACCAAAAATGTAGAAATTTTTAGATTGAAATCAATAGAAAACTTGTTTAAGAATTACATACAATTAATGCGATGACAAATATCTTTCTGTCAGTCAGTAATGGATTTTCATTCAAAGCTGATTTTGATCGGGTATTTCACTCCTGTCCTCTCTATACCAGTCATAGCACTGGATGTCTGAAAGAAACAAAAACACAGAGACAGGGGTTTAAGTCGTGACAAATGTTCGCTATTTATTCAATGATAAAAATCAGATTTCAATCATATTTTGAGCAAAGGTTTTGTGAATGACTGAAAATGAAGTCTAAAAAAACATTGTTTTTGTTGACAGAACTAAATGGAAACGACAGACAGCTGTCGGACTCGAGTTGTTGGCCGAAGCGGGCAATTATGCGGCCGTACAGCGAATGCTTCAGACATCCCCCTATTGGCTGAGCCAATATGGCGGCGCTCCGACTGCCACGGCATTGGGCAGTCCGCCATCGGGTGCCGCAGGTGCTCATCCATTTGATCTCTACTATAGACAGGCAGCCGCTGTACTCCAGAAGCCGACGGCACCCTTATATCCGACACCAAATCGCTTCAATCCATTATATTTAAGCTCTTTGTCAACACTCGCCTCATCTCAACAGCAACTGCTGATCAACTCTTCAGGCAATCCATCGACAGCCACCCCATCCTCACCTCCACAGCATTCAGTGTATGCCAACTCTTCGCCACCACAGCAGTAGTCAAACCAATGGTAGTTCTGAAATGAGTAGAGTTTTACAAATACTTTGATATAAGACTAGCGTTTGATTTGTACGTTAAGTGCCTTTAAGTTATGGTTTGAATGGGAGTGCAATCCATTCAACAACAGTGAGCGTCGTTTCTCCTCGTCTTCTCCCAAACGATCCAATCATATGATCTTTATATATAAATATAGGCAATGAATGACTCAAAACAATCCCAAATAATATGTATTTAATAGTTGATGACATCAACAAAACCTGATTCTCGTCTCAACAGCGAAAACAATATATAATTATGACATTAAAGACATTACATCTGATTATGAGTGATATATAAGTTATTATAATTTAATGGCATTTAAATAATATATAAACCAAATGACCAAAACTCTCTCACTCTCTCCAATGGACTCAATGTTCCCAAATGTTGTGAAGAACAGAATATTTCTCGCACAACAAGAAGACGATGAATGAGATGAATGTTAATCTAGAGCTAAATATAATAATAATCGCTTATTAAATAGTGTGAGGCTTTTAATGGCTTTTAATATACATTATATGTAATCATAAGTAATACTATTATTGTTTTTTAGCTTCACTTATAAATTATTTTATGTTTTTATGCATTAATCATGTTTTGTGTAATGCATTTTCGACTCTATCTCTTCATTGAATATTTCTTTCGTTTATTATATTATATATATTTCTTCATTCGTTGCACTATTTTTCAATATAACCTCAAATTTAATTTTCATTCATTTTGTAAATTATTAATTAAAATACAGTAATAATAAATGAGCTGAAAATTCATGTGTTTTTTGTTCTTAATCCTTATGTTATTGTTTAATGAAATTGTTTTGTTGTAAATATGGAAACATTGAATATATATATAAACAGAAAATCAATTTAAATAACGTTTATATTTCAAAAGCAATGATCATTGAGAACCACTTCCTCTATATTAGCGTAATTTAGGTTTTTCTAATGATTTGGTGAAAAGTTTTTATTACTTTTATATAAAAATGTTTAGTGTTTTCTAAACATATAATATTTATTTAATGAACAATATGTTTGTGTTTTATAACTCTTGGGCTCTTTTATGACGTATTCTTCAATTGTCTTCATTTGTGACTGATTTGTCTGAAGGCAACAAATGATGAATTTGTGAAATACTTGTGAAATACACATAAAAATTGCATTTCTTGGCCTTCAATGCAATTGCAAACATTGAAATGTAAGGCATTGCGAGCACAGGTAACTCTCGAAGGTCTGTCACAAGCGATACTTTTTTGTCTATTTTCAAGTATTATTTTGTGTCAACTTTTTGTGTCTGAAGGAGAAATAGTTTGGCGCTGAGCACAGGCAGAAGGCACAGTCCTAACAAAGACTCTGCAGCTGTTGTTGTTTTAAAATGAAGTCCTTATTAAAGCTAAGGAATCGTTTTCACAGAATGACAGAGTTTGGAGGAATGGCGGAACAAATTGCTTTGAGATCGAGTTTTATCGCTAGCTTTTATAAGTTTTTCTATGAGAAAGTAAAGCAATACTTGTATTAGTTATATATCTCTGGCCTTAGATTTGAGGTCTTTTTGCCTGAATTCCGGTTTTCAATATAATAGATAAAAACTATATTCTAATTGTAGTCTCACTTACATTAGAATCGATTTTGAGTCCACTTTACAATAGATTATTTTGTGCCGAATATATACGATTGAAAAGTATATATCAATTGTATTGCAATCTATACTTATCTATAAATACTTTCCAAGAGATTGAATATTTTCTTTAGAGAATAGATTTGTTTCTGTTCTTCGCAAACATTTTCCATGACTCGACTCATTGGTCTTCATTTGATAACTATTTTCATGGTCTGTGAGAGAGACACAAATTCAAAGACTTTTTTTTGTCATTTTTTAATGTCTCCAAATATTTCTCTTAGGATTACATGAGTTTTGTGTTATTCTTAATCAAAATTTTTCAGCAATTAGTGTATAATTTAAGGCATTGTATGAAAAATGTTAAATATTATATCTTCTCAGCGATCGGTTGTCGGCGAGAGTGAGTCGACCGTAAAGTCAATGAATCTGTAAATAAGATTAACATTAAAGTCATTCATTAGTGAACTCTTCACTCAATCATTGCCTGTTATTCAAGAGTTATTGTAAAATAAAAGCCGATTAAAAACAATAGGTTTTTATGTTTGAAAAGTCGACGAAAAATAAAAGCGAATTAATATTATTTGTAAATCGCTTTTTACTGTAAATAATTTGTCGATCTTTATCTGATTGAGGCCTCTGTTAGATATGAGCACATGTATTGCCAGAGCCTTGAAATATTGATAATAAAGAATTGCATAGCATTTGTCATTTTAACACATGGGTAGTCATCGTTATAAACGGAAACATTACTACCATTTTTTAATTCAAATTGTCGTTATTACGGCCCCAACCCTTGGCTCTGGTATTTCTTTATGGGACCAAAGCTTATTATTATCGACTATGCGTTCATTTTCATAAATGTATAGAAAGATAGCAATTATTTATCGTTTGGTCCGACAGTAGAGTTGAGTCTCTCTTATAAAACATCTACCATTGAATACAAATATTAATTTCCGACAACTATTACAGACTTTTATGATTTAACGCCAAATAATATCAAAATATTTATTGTTGTTCACATTTCGTGCAGACTTTGCAAACCTTTACTCAATTTAATTGAGAATAATTGAAGTAATTGTTATATGTTTGTGAGAATCGCCTCAAAGTAGAGACAGTGAGAGTGAAGTCAGTCAATGAATTTATCACAATAGAGAGGAAAGGCATTAACAGTGGAGATAAGAATATATAAAAACATTTTATGGCAGTGTTTATGTGATTGTGATTTTTAAACTTTTTTATTCAGTCAAACATTGAAAGAGTTGTTTCTTTGTTCACAAAACATAAGAAATAAATTGTTTTTGAAAAACGTTTTGAAGAAGTGATTGTTTCACTCAAAACGTCTTTGAATTTGTTGTTTTGAATAAACATTTCGTGAGAATAAATATATATTTATTTCCAAAATATTGTTTCACTTTAGTTGAAAGTTAACTAATTTTATAGTTCAATGAATACAACGAATACAACGAATACAACAAAAGGCATTGCGTTTAAAGCACTTGTAGTTTTTGCTTCTCAAAAATAACTCTCGTCTTCAATACACTTAAATACAATTATAATGAACTCTTGGAGTATTTGACGGCTATTCACGACATCCCATTAAATATGATATACTTTTGTAATGAACACCTCTTTTAAGAGAAGCAAATCATTAAAAAAATTATTTTCAATATTCAAATCGTATTTCAAATTAGGTTTTGAATCAAAACTGATTCAACAAAATGTTTGTTATAGAGAGTGTTCGCTGTATTTGTTGAGATGAGACTCAATTGATTGCGTGCACACAGTTTTGGGGACCAATTGTGAGCCAGTTGTGATCGAGGGTAGATTTGGTTGTAATGAGAGTGAATGAAACTCATCCCGAACTAAACGGGCCATCAATTCTCAAATTGAGTCAAACAATGCATACATTTATATGAATTGTTATAACATTTTAGACACAAATCATGAAAGAGTCAAACGATTAATATTAACAATAATATGAGAAATGAATATCAGTTTAATATTATATAATCATTTCATTCGTTTCGTTTGTTTCAAGAGTTATTACATGGAAAATAATTTATACTTTCATTCCCTTAACCCCTTCTTGACCCTTGCGTTTCCCCACTGTTTATATTACAGTGAAATAAATTATAAATTATTGAACAAATAGTTTTTGGCAAATATTTCTCTCACTCTATGGTCTGACAGCAAAATATAGCCAATGATTAATGATTTTTGAATTATGTATTAAATAATAGCTATAATGAAATTGTGATGTAATTAGAAATACTCTTTTATTATATTATATTTGAATAATTCCTAACAAACAAGAAGTTTGTGTTAAGTCTTGTGTGCAATGAATTCAAAAGTAATTTAAATTAAATAAATCTAAATAAATGACAAAATTATTTCATTTCTTACAATTAGAATAAAAGTTAAGATAAGAGTTGACCCAAAAATAATTTAATATTTAAAAAAAATTAAATAAAATAAAATTTTCTCGAATTATTGATTGTATTAAATGATTGGAAAATTGAAAATTTTCTTTCAAAGGATGTGTTCATAAACATTCAATTTATAGTATATTAGGAAAAAAGTTTTCGATATATAATGAAAATTTAATAACTTTTCAAAAATAATAATTCAAACCAATCAATGAAACGATGAAAAGAAATTTAATTTAAAATTACTGTACCTTAAGATTCAATAAGAGTAACAGATAGAGAGCCTGAAGTGTTTGGGGATGGGATGGGAGGGACAGTAGCGGCTCTGGCCTTACCATAAATAATTAGAAAATAGAGAAAAACTCTTTTTTCTTATAAATGAACAAAAGAGTAAAGAATTGCTCACAAAAAAACACAATCGAAGAAAAAATTAATCAAATTTGGTGTTGTTTTGAGGCGTGAACCGATGACCCTTTGCCTACCGTTCCCACAATCGACTCTCCAATCAATAATGAAGAACAGAAGTAATATAAGTAAAAAATACCACAAATTAGTAGTTCTTTCGATGAGTTTAGAGAAAAAAAAATGAAAAAACTATTATTTTTTGGATAAATATATACCTAATAATCAAATGATATATTTTGTGAAAGAAGTTGAAAACAGTGGCGCTCGGACTCCAAACATTGACCTCTGTCTCCTCTGTGCCCTCTCTATGCCTTTCCTTCACTCGATATTCTCTTTCGTCATCCATTCATACCATTCCTACTGAACAGTAATTTTTTCGGAAGCAGTCGTACAACAAATTATATTTTTTATCATTGAAAAAGAATTTGCGAATAATTTCATATTTTGTGCTCTTCTTAGAAAGAGTGGATGCGAGTGATTGAATGCAAGAGAGAGTATGGGAGAGAAAGAGGGAGAGCTATGGAGAGCACAGGTAGGCTTGGAGGCAATTTCACAAAAATAATAATTTTGAGCACAATTTTCAGCCAAGCATTGAATTCAAGAGATATTACTTTAAAAGTGTTTCTCAAATGTTAGAGAAATGTGTTTTCGGTGACAAATATCAAAGATGAGACAATTACAGCACTTGTAGTATCGGCTCAAATCATACGTTTATTTTGACAGAAAGATCAAAATTGAATTTCGTGCACTAAGAATGCAGTTCACCGGCAAATATACCTGTGCTCTGTCTATAGAAAATACTTTTTACTACCGGAGTGTTTATTGTAATGAACTGATAGACGTTTTACACTTCGACTCAATCTCTTCAGTCTAGCCTTTGGTCGCAAAAAAGGCGATAATTTGAAGGAATACTAACTATTAGGTAGTGGTGGATGTGGTGGACGACCGGTATTGGAAGTCGTGGGAAAGTGATGGTGAAGTCATTTGATTGTAGGTTTTGTGGCCCGACTCACACACGCTTTCCAACACATTTTGGCTCCTTCTCTGCCACAACCTATGGCTCCTTCTCTGCCACAACCTATGGCTGGAAGCCATCACTAAAATAATGGTTTTGTCCTTTAAAATAAGTCACTTTTTAAAGTGATGGGGTGGGCATTGGTGGGCACTGGTGGGCACTAGCGGGCACTGGAGATATTGGCAAAGCGGTAACTAACAAACGGTTCAAGACTTGAGTTTCATATTCAGTCATTGGTATTGAAGTTAAAGTTGAGTGAAAAGATTGTAACAAAACTCTAAATATATATTCAATTCATTCATAAATGTTTAGAAAATAATATATTTTTATTGCTCTTCAAAAACTCGTTTTACAATTGAATAAAAGTTTCGGATTTTATATAAAATGATAATTAATGTTAAAAATAATTACTTCATTACAATCTTTGACCAGAATTTAGTAATTCAAAAATAATTAATAAAAATATCGTTTATTCACAAAAAACTCGTAAAATAATTAAACATTTATTCAAAGACTAATTAAATGACATAATTCTCATCGAAACAAAACTTTTCTTTTTGTTTAGTTTTAACTTTTATTTTAAGTAAAAAATTATATCAAACGAAAAGTATAATAAAATTCAATGATTTGCTTCAAGCGTGAAGACTAACAAAGGTTTGAAAAATTATAAGCAATTTCTCTCATTTTTTTCACTATTTATAAGTCAATGTCCAAAGTGTGAGAAAATTTATATTAAGTTTTGCAAAAGAAATTATAGAAAAGCATTTGAAGACAGAAAGTATGGCTATTATTAAATGTAATGTCTTTTAATGTCTGTTTTACTATAATTTGCAAATCTATTCGTAATCTTCTTTTGAAAAAACATTTCATTAAAAGTAATTCCCAAAAAAAGTGTGAAATATTTTTTGAGTTTATATTTATTGAGACATAATATTAATATTTATTTCGTTTCACATCGGAATACGACTATTGAGTTCAGTTGTCATCAGAATATCTTGTATTAACTGACTTTTCACACAATGTAATCAATATTATTATTATTAAAATTTCATTTATTTTCAAAACTCATTATTTTGTTTTCAAAAAACACATCTTTTGGGAAAACATTGAAATTGTTTTTTTCACATAAATATCTAAAAGTAGACATAGTTTTTGAGTGCAAACAAACTTTCAAAAAAGATTTGAAGAGATGTCCACAAACACAGAGACAGTGAATGAGAGGAATGACAGCCAACAGGAAATAACATTTATTTGCGATAATAGCTTTTGATGACAACAAACAGATTGGGACAGTATTTAGGGTCAGTTGATTAGCAATTAAGATATAGTGCCTATTAAGCCAATGCCATATCTAAGGCACAGGTATTGTTTTTGTTCAGTTGCATGTCATGTCATTGGGATTCACTGCTTTTGATACTGCAGTCAATTATACAGAATGAGGTTCCGTTCCTGTCCTGTCCTCTCCTGTGAACGTCTTTGCATTGCATGACTAATTTTGCTTTGTTTTTTCAATCCCACGCATACCAGTGCTGTTTTGCCATCTCTCTCCCTCCCTATCTGTGCACAAAATTCACTAAAAAGTACTTAATTTCTTCTTTAATAGATATTCATTGCAACACAACTTATTCTATAGAGGAATGGCATTAAACTAATCAAAAGCATGAGATTCATTGTTAAGTGCATTAAAAATAGCATTCAATTTAAATAAGGTTAAAAAAGGATAATCTAATGAAATAAAAAACTAATGGTTTGTTAACAACTCGACATAAAAGCCTTTTTTGAGTCAATACTTTTGTTTAATTTAATTTTTATTTGAATTTTTTATTATTATATAATATAATAAAATTGTTTAAAAACAAAGTTTTTTCAGTAATTTGTATTTCAAAGCCTTTTAAAATAATGACTTTTTAATTGCTTAAAGTTATTAAGCATTTTAAAAGCGTTTCGTTTAATATAATTAAAATCCATTTTTCAAATAATCTGAGTCTTGAAGAGTGAATAAATTCAAGATAATTAAATGTCTCCGAAAGCTGTCTAACAGTAAGAGTAGAAAATTTAATAAAATAAAAGAGCAATGATTTTAACTAATGTTAAGTCATATCAACCATTAGAACACATAAACATATAATCTGTTGAAAAGTTTTCACATCTTTCCCACCTGTTAGTGCACTGGGCATAGAGTGCGGGCACAGCACAGCACAGCACTCACATCAGAGCACACACACAAGACAACAGTGCTCTGCGATGGGCGATGCGATGCAAATCACATAATTAACAAATAAAGATATATCTAATCTAAAAGTCGAGCAACAATTTCCTGTGCCCGGAGTCAAAAAACATTTAGCGATAGGCGAATGTTAGCGAAACGATTAGTGAGCACAGGTAGGAGGAGTGAGTGAGTGAGAGAGACTATGGGGAAAGTTGGTATGGGATATAATCAGACATTAATGTGATTGAAAGTGTGAGTCAACACAACAACACATAATTCATTGTAATCTTTGCTAATATTCTATAGTTTTTCTCAATATTGAAAACATTAGAAAAAATTGTTTCAGAAAAACACAAACGAATACTGTATTTAAGTGGAGAGACAGACAGACAACTGATGTGAGATCTATGCAATGACCATATAATAACAGACCCCCTAATAATGATTGTTTTAAAAGGGAAACATTTTCACACTCTTATGACTTCCCCAAAAATGTTACGCAAATTTTTTTAGTTTTTTTTTCTTTGAGTTTTAGAATTTATGGCAAAAATATATAATAAATGATATGATTGTGAATACAATGTAATAACAGTATTTGGTTTCGTATTTGTGAGACACAAACGTAAAATTGACTTTTTCTGTCCATTGGGACACAAGAAGAAAATTATTGGCCTTTTCGGGAATAGCAGACAAAGACAGTGGCGCTGGAAATGGCTATTCATATGTATTCACGGTTTAAGTTATAGACTATTGCATTGCAATTATAATAGAGCGCTCACGCAAGACATCGGCGCCAATTTGGATCAAATGGTGACGTCTATTAAGGCCTTATACCTGTCCGAAGGGCTCGTTCGGGCCTTTTAGGCGCAACTCAGGCATCAGTTGCCGGTCGTCACTATATTTTTATTCAGTGCTCTCTTCTCTCAATCATTTTGAGACTTCATATTCTGAATGCTATTTAAGATTTGTTTTATTAGTTGTCTATAGAATCAATACAGTAGTGAAGGTCAGGTCGACGTCTAATCCGTCTAAATATTGAACACAATATAAGCAAAACAAGTGGTAAACTGAAGAGCGGCTCCTGAATCGGTTGTCTGACTTGTGAGAGGGCTGGCAGTCTTGGGTTCTGTAATTGACAACAATCTCCTCATTGGCTTATATTAGGATCAATTAAAGCGATGTATTTTTGATGTATTTTGTGATG
Organism: Quadroppia sp. Gr-Ori-00064; assembly: GCA_034700825.1. NCBI lineage: Eukaryota > Metazoa > Arthropoda > Arachnida > Sarcoptiformes > Quadroppiidae > Quadroppia > Quadroppia sp. Gr-Ori-00064. Next base: position 14,924 of record JAQIXR010001145.1, read on the forward strand.
AATTATTACTTCAAATTCTATTCAATATTTCTTTACTAATAATTGACTAAAAACTTATTATTCTTATAATTAGCTCCCATTGAAACACCCTTTCCAGGCATAAGAGGCAATGCTTTTCAATTGGAATCTTTCGATTTGCAGACTATTAAGAGAGAGAGAGAGAGAGAGAGAGAGAGAGAGAGAGAGA
>JAQIXR010001146.1:0-15108 GCA_034700825.1 Quadroppia sp. Gr-Ori-00064
AGAGAGAGAGAGAGAGAGAGAGAGAGAGAGAGAGAGAGAGACCCGGCTTCAAAGCAAAACACGCGATCCTCTAATTAACGGTAATATATTATATAGGAATAAATATTCCTCTCATTTATAAACACAATAAATATTTAGAGTAAATTTCGTCACAAAATAAAAGTTTTATTACATTGAAATATAATAAATATAAAGTGAAATATTTATGATTGAGTGCCAGACATATCAATAGTAAATTAAGACTTTCTTTTGTTTTATAAATGTTTTATTATTTAAAAACATCTTTCAAATCAAATCACAGATAAAATATTAACGATTCAAAAATGGTTTGATAAATATTATTGATTTTATTACAACTTTAAAGACGTAAATGTTTGAAGGATTTGAAGATTGCATTTAAGGGATACAATATATTGTAATGTTTTGACTATTGGATAAATATTGAAATTTCTAAATAAATATATTATTTATATACAAATGTAAAGAACATAAGAATGAAAAATATATAATAAAATAACAATATACAGAATATTCTGTATTTGACAAAAAATAACTTTTAAAGTATCAAAAGTAAAGCCAATTATTTATTACAAAACATTCAAATATTGATTTCAATGAATATTTGCATTGATTTCAAACATAAATGTGATTCAAGCGATAGTTTGTGTGATATATAAAACGAATTTTACATTAAATATTATTTTATTGATTTGTAATTCAAAAACTGAATAATAAGAAGTGAAAAATAAATTATTCAAACGCTTCATACAGTATATATGAAAGCGCTATCAAAACATTTATTATTATTATTCAGTACTTTTTCAATCCCTGAACCGATAAATAATTTTTTATCCTTAAAAATAACAATAAATTTAATTTTGTTTTATTTTAAACTTATATTATTTAAACAAATAATCTGTTTATTAGTTAAGTGATGTAAACAGAAAATATTATTTCAAACAGTGATAAACCTATGCTTTTGATCAAAACATTTGATAAACAAATTATACAAAGATTTAGAGAAAAATATAAATAATTGTTAAAATTCAATCAAAACGATTGCATATAAATTGTGTTCAAACGTGTGTTTAATCAAAGAGTAAGTCTCTCATCATATAAGGGATTATAATTTTTTCCCCTTATATTCATTTACATTTTTCAATTCGCATCGGGATGTGGACAGTGAGCCCACGCTATGTTTGCAATCATTATAAGAATGTTTGAAATAATTTTCATTTTAAAGATGACTTTCATATAATTTCTATTAATTAAACTGAATATAAGCTTCTAAATGAGACAGCAATTTATGAATACGACTTTAGGTGATATTTAAGACGAATTAAACATTTTTCACCCTTTCATGTAATTTACACTTATTCCGGATTAAGAATATATATGAAAAACTTGTTTTAGTATTAATTTAATACTGATTTCTAGCAAAGAATTTATCAAAAGAAGATGATTACAAAAAGCTATTCAAGTTTTGCATACATTTTACCCACAAATTAATTATTGATTTTTCTTATACAAGAATTTTATGTATAATATCATATAATGCTTTAAAATATTTATTAAAACTTAATTTTTTGATGAAAACAGTTTAGGAAAATATTTTTTTACATAATATAAAATCAAAAGATATTTTGAATCAAAAATTCTTAACAAAACGTTATTCAAAGGTTTTTTTACAAAAAGATTTCATTCTAAGATATAATGCTCCAAAAAATCATTAAAACTTTTAAAATTAAAAGTTGTTTTGATATTAATAATCAATTTTCATATATGAAATCAAATCCTTAATTACAAACATATTTTTAAATAATTATTTCATAATTTGTCTAAAATGTAAACAACGTTTCGGTACTTAAAGTCTGATCTAATTTTAATGCATTTGTTTGTATAGTATTACAAAAATTTGCATAAAATGTATTTTCAAAATATAAATACAATAAATGTTTGAAAATTGTTGAGTTTTTGACGAAACATATTATATATAATATAATACTCGAAGACATAAAACAAAATTAAAACATAAACATTACTTTTGGCAATAGTTTTAACAAATTTTTTAATGTTTGAATATATTTATCACAAATCTTTCAGTCGATTGAAATTTAAACCATATTTTTGTTGATATTTTACCAAAATTTTCATTCAGTTTATATGAAATTTTAATTTTATTAAGAATTAAATTATATTTATTTGTGATATAATTTTATATGATTTTAACAATATTTTGATTTTAATTATTTTAATAATATTTGAATCACAACTAATTTCAGTCCAAATTTCTCTTGTTTTGATCAAAAGTTTTTGATTCACAAAAAGAAATAATAAAAATTGAATGAATATATGAATAAATAATTTTTAGGAACAATTAAAATACAATTTTCGGCTCAAAATTATAATAAATTGCATTATAAAGTATTGTCTGTAATAATCGTATAGATTATTGAGAGACAAAAAGCCTCTGTTTATAAATTCAAATCATTGGTGAGTTTTGGGCCCAATATCTAAAGCATATATAAATATATTAATAAATAATCCGAAACATTCAATATATCATAAATGTTTGATATGATTCATGTAATGATTTTATGGCAAAAATATATTATCGTTTCTTCAGATCTCACTCATATATCATAATTAATGACAATCAGAAGTGAATAAAGATTTTGAACAAAAATATTTATTTTAAGAATATATTATGTTTTGATTGAAAATATCAGAATTTATTATACATTAAAATAGACTTATTGTATATATAGACGAAATTAATGCAAAAAAAATCATTTCATTTGTAAAACAAAAGCCAAACGAATTGTAAAAGAAGTAATCGTTTGATATATGAAAATAATAAAAAAATTTTGTATATAGAAAGCAATTGTCGTTTCATATGAAACAAAAACATAAAAAACTCATTGTTTGTGAAATCAATTTTTATTTTTATTTTTGTGGTCACAAAATGGAAGAACAGATTAAAAATCGGGCGAATATTATATTGTATATACCATTGATATACCATTGCTTTCAATCCAAACATTTTATCCAATACTACTGTCACACAAACACAAGAATTCACTTTCACTGAAATTGTTTTACTAACGAAGTTATAGCACATGGAGTTTTAGGTCATACAATAGTATAGTCACTTCTGATCAGACTTTAGACGAAATCTAACCATTCGTTTCGATGTACAAAATGTCTGTTCAATACATGAAGTATTGAAAATGAGAGACAAATAGAGAGAGAAAAAAAACTTTTTTTCGCAACAAAATTAAGTTCAGACAAAAATGAGCCAAATATTAATGTTCTGAAAGTATTTGATCAATGAATTCAAAATTAAAGCTCAACTCAACTCAAACGAACACACAATACAAGAGTGAGAATAAGAACAATGTTAGAGAGCACTGGTAGGAGAGATGGCTTATATGACAGCGTGATTCCTGAATCAAACTGAGCTCACAATTAAACTATACTATAATAGCGTTACGGCAGTGATCCCTGTGCTAACGTTAATACAAAACGGACAGTTAGTCGAATAATACGTCTATTATGCAATTGTGGTCAACTGTGGAACTCAGTTCGCCAGCACTGGGCTCTCTATGCTTCGGGTTTGTCTCAATTTGCCTCAAATAATGACACTTTTATTGGCCACTTAACAGCGTGTGACAAATATTATGTTAGCACTGGTAGGTATGCACACATACACAGTATATTTAGAGGGGAGAGGGTGGGAGAGAGAGCGAGAGAGAGAGAGAGAGAGAGAGAGAGAGAGAGAGAGAGAGAGAGAGAGAGAGAGAGAGAGAGAATTAATTTTAGATGACATAAATGAATAATAAATTATAAACCAAAATAAGTTAATAGTTATTCAACTCTGAAGTCTTCGTCATTTTCTCGTCGATAAATAACATGTTTTACAAATATATTTGCCATACCATACCATTCCTCTCGGAGAGGCTGACATAAAGACATTCACAACCAATTGATCGATAATATTTCAAACTGTCTTCTCTTAAACACATGAAAACAAATTTATTTAACACAAGAATTTCAGTAAATTCTTTAAAATAACAAAAATAAATAAATATTTTGTTTTACTATTAGTCTATTGTTAGAGAAAATGAAAATATTTAGAAATAATATATAAATAAATAATACAAAAGTGATATTAAATATTAAATACTTGATGAATACCTTTATATTATTCATATTGAAATTGATATAATTTATCCCTCACTCCAAAGACAGGCTATGTTTGAATGGCTATTTATTTCGCTATGAAAGTTGTTTTCAATACGTTTGCTGACAAACAAAAAAGGTTTGGGAACTCATATCTCAGTAATAATCGATACATTTCTCACACAAAACATGATTTTTCTTTTACTTAACGGAGTATTCCTTAATATAAAGGAAGCGAAAGGTTTTGATCATAAATAATATATTTTATTTGAAATGTGTTTAATTGAAAACATAAACCAATATTAATAGACAGAAGGAAAGGCAAAAACAGTAGAAATTCAATGAAAAACTTGTATAAAACTATTGATTAATTATAAGACAATTAATTTGTTTGTTAGAAGTATTGCAGATATAATACAATAGAAGACATTGAACACAAGCTCTACATTAAAGAGAGGGAAAGTATGGTTCAAATGTGTGTTTGCTATTAAATGATCATTTAATTAACTGACGAATAGTATCACAAACTCTTATTTGCTTTTAATACGAAAACTTTTTCCTCGACTTTGTGTTATTCTTAGCCAAAGGGTGTTATGTAAAGCAAAGCAAAACATTTTGTTATCAATAGCTATGAAATGCCAATCATATTCAGTAAGTAGTCATCAAATCTTCACATTAAGTATTCATTAAAATAATATTAAATTTCTATAATTGTTTTCGCTATAAATATGTGAATAAACTGTTATTCACTTAAATAAGAATATTTTAAGTGAAGACAATTGTCTATCCCTTAACCACTTGTCGAAACAAATGGTCATTAAAAATAATGCTTTCGAATAGCCAAACATATATGTGATAAATATAGAAAACTCACCCTGCCGAATTGCTGAAAATAATTCTTCACGTCTTCTAGTGTTGTCGGCGCTGACAGTCCGCCAACAAATACTTTCTTAGTTCTGGTGACCATCTGTACAGAAGAAGATAACAAAATATTATATTTGTTTTTATATAAAATTATTTTTTATAAATTTATTAAAGTATTGGTAAAAAAATCATATAATAATCAGATTATATAAAAGTCTTATAATATTACTATAAATAATCGATAGACTCTTAAACTCTATTCAATTATTCACTTCATATTTATCTTTACATCCCATTCCTACTTTACATCCCATTCCTACTTCACATTCACCTCACTAGTTGTATAGCTATGAAAACATAATTGAAATATTTTAATAATTATTCAAATATTCGCCGGAAATATAAATATTGAAACAAATAATTTATTTATTATTCTATAAATAATTTGAATAAATATAAGTTTAGATTAGAGTTGAGTCGAGTATGTGATGCTATCGAGTATTGAGTGAAAGCAAACATTCATTTCATATGTATATCAATAGTAAACTTATAATAAATGCCAAATAGTTTATATTTTTTCAAAATATGTTTTAAATCCTGTTTTAGTGAAAAAAATTCCTTTTACTTTACTATAGCTATTTGTGCTCTGAAACTACCCGTCCTCATGATGTGGCCATCAGTACAAAGAATATAAAAATATGTGAAAACTAAAGGATATTTATCTAATAGTGTGAATCGAGTATATAATAGTATGAATAGTGAAAAAAAAGGAATAGCACTGTCTGTAAAGCACTGGTAGGTTACTGAGAGGTTAAGTGATGAGAGTATTCCCATTTGGTTGACGAGAATCGGGTTCAATAGTCATTAATTTTGGCACAACTCTTATCATCAAAAGTAGTAGCAACTCATTCACTATTGCCATTCACAACATACCAGTGCTCACACATACATAGCCAATGAATTGTCTCACTTTTTATCATACGATTTGTGCGGAAAATAATTTTTAAATACAGTCAAAACCGGTTATAAGAAGCTTTTCGATGCCTAAGAGATGGCTTCTTATAACCAAAACTCCTTATAATCCTATACTTAGAAAATGTGTTAATTATTGTCAAATAAATGGTTTTAGAGAATAAAAGTGAAAATTATTTTTTATTTCTATTATTTAATTTAATTTTTTTATTTATGAAAAATTTTAAAGAATTTCAAAAATAGCAAATAATAACCTTATTGTCAATGAGTCAAACGATTGTCATTTAATTCATATCAAAATATAAAAACAATTTTATATTCATATTATTTTGATATCATTTCTACAATAAATCCAATTCACAAATGAATTCAAATAATAATATAGTTTTGATATATTATATATTTTTGAAAGAAATGAAATTTTGAAGAAATAATTGTATTGTCAAATGAACAGCAAATTAAAGACAAAGAGTTGAGAGAAAAGTATATTATATAATATTCTCTAACATTTAGATTATATTATATAAAAAATCCAATTTATTGTAAGTGACAATCATTGTGAGGATGAGCTGATATGAAAGCACATTTCATTTGGTATATATTCCTCAAATGTAAGGCCTGTTATCTTTCAAAATAAAGTCAACTATTTTTCTATTATCTGATTGAAAGGCTTAAGAAAAATATAATTTATTTTCTAAATGATATATTTTTAACGATTTTTTCAAATCAAAGTATAATTAATGAGATTTACCAATGAATTGGTGTGTTATAAAAAATCAAAACCAGGGGAAGAGTTGAAAAATGTACAATAATTTCAAGTCATTGAAGTGAAAATGATTTCATATAAATTTTTTATAATAAGTAACAATGAATTCCTGAACCAAACGCTCGCTTATTATCAAAGCCTATTTGAAACCAATTTTATTCACTTTGAAATCGATATGCAATTAAACGAAAGATAATTTATATTTTGGGATATTTTCTATCCATTAGTGAGTGTAATATATATAAAACAAAAGACAATTGTTTTTATAGAGTATACGATATATACAATATATCCTAAAAGTATGCTTTCATTAAATAATTTATGGTTTTTGTTATAATCGACGGCACATTCGTTGTCACAAATTCACAAATTCAATATATTTTCTGTTATATATTCAATGAAACTTTCGTTTGAATTATAATCAGAGTTAATGTATATTTTTTATGCACTGCATATAAGGTGTATGCGCTCTCAGAGCCTCGGGAGTCCATTGACACAGGGGAGAAATGCAATAGATATCTACAAACACATGGAATAATAATATAAAGAATTTTTTGATAATATTAGTCAATTGTGAATATAATGGCCAAAAGTTTTATTCAAAATCTGCAAAGAATATAATCTCAACCATTGATTTGAATTGAATGAATAGATAGAGAACTTGTTTTGCAAATTCAATGATGTTTTTTACTATTTTTTCGTTCAATAAAATGAAACACAAATATAAAATGAAAAATATTTTATTTCAATTTTCATTGAATGAATCGTTTTTAGAAACATTTGGACTTTAAGTTTATTTTTGAAAATCATTATTTTTATTGAAAATATGTTTATCAAAAATATTCAAAAAAAATTGTTGAAAATATATGAAAACATAATATCTATAATTGTTTTGCTATAAACTTATTTGTTTAGAACATAGATCTCAAAGTGATATCTCAGATACCATTAAAAACATATTTTATATACTAGTACAATCAAAAGCATTAGAAAGAGTTCACAACAAACATTACGATAAAGTACTGTTCACAACAAACATTACGATAAAGTACTGTTCACAACAAACATTACGATAAAGTACTGTTCACAACAAACATTACGATAAAGTACTCTTCGTTTCAAATGAATATATTTTTATTCATAAAGGGGTTCAAAATAGTGCTGGTATTTATAATGAAACATCCAGTGGATCCAACTGTAAAAGGGTATGACAATAAATAATATCATTTATTTTATACCCTTTTGAAATCGTCTGAAGACTTGTGTAGAAATTGATAACAATTTATTTAACGAATAAATACAAGATTTGATATTTTGCAGAAAAATGTGTAAAAAAAAATTAATCATTTCATTAATCATTTCATCACTTTTTGAGTGTATTTTCAATGTGAATATATCTTTGATAACAACTAATGTTTGTATTGAAAGAAATGAGACATTATATAAATATTTACATTTTATTCCATCCGACAAATAGGTTCTGGATGTTTGAAAATTATATTTTATTTGCTATTTTGTCCAAAGATTTATGTTTGAAATATATATAATAATATGTTATTAGAAAATTTGGAAAAAATTTAAAGAAAAGAATATATAATAACCAAAAAATTACAACAAATATATACAAAAAAATCTCATTAAAATTTCCCTTTCGTTCAGATTATATGCTATTTTAAAGTCAACTTTTTTTAACTCATATGAAGTGTAGATAAGGTATGAAAAGAGTGAAAAATATAATTTAACTCATAATGGAGTGAATGAAATATATTTTTTCTAATACCACCTGAAAGACTAAATTTATTCTAAACTTTGAACACAAATGGATTGAATTATTTGGGAAAATTATATTCGGAGAGAGAGAGAGAGAGAGAGGAGAGAGAGAGAGAGAGAGAGAGAGAGAGAGAGAGAGAGAGAGAGAGAGAGAGAGATGAAGTAATTGTGAGAATCTATAAAAATGATTCACACGAATAGACATTAGTTTTTGATATATTTTTTGAGAGAAAATTAGACAAAGAGAGAAAGGTAAAAGTAGAGAGAAAGGGGAGAAAAATTATTGAGAAAGAAGTGAAAAGGGGAAGAAAGAGAAAAATATTCACATTATATTAACGGTATGTTTGCATTCATGCAGTGATTTAACTCAACTTTATTATAACACAAGAAGTGGAATAAATTGAACAAAATTATAAGATATTTATATAATATATAATAAGATATTGTTTACTATTTTTTTCATTTCTTTGCTCTCAAAGAATGTAATAATTGTGTGAATCCATAAAACATTGAAAATATAAACACATTTTTCAATACCTATTCGTTTAATATCAATTCATTTCAGGTTTTAGTTATAATTATTGACTTGAAATCAATTTAAATAATTCTTATTATTTTCTTTTAGTTTTTTACTTTTCATGTTTTCCATCTCTAAAGCTAACCATAAATCACATCATCAGCACTGGTATGTGTTGTGCTTTTGTGTTTTATTTGACCAAAAATATATAATTCAAATAATAATAAATTCTATCAAACAATACAATAGAGAGAATGTAATGCAATATATCTTTGGCCACAAAATCATATCAGAATATTCTTTACACACAAACCATGTGTATATGTGTGCACAACAATGAATGGTTGAATGAATTTTATGTAAAGTAAGACTTCATTATTCATTTGAAGAATCATTGAATATATGTTTTTATACTTTTTCTATGTGTTTGATATGAGACCCAATCAGTAGTTTTGTATAAATATATTTATATCTGATTTTCTCAATTGTTTTTTGTGCATTCAGTGGTTAAGTAACTCAATCACACCAACAGAATCAGAACCTACCAGTGCTCTATAGTGGCAAAAGTCTGAATACAAAATAAGGCACGTTTTCCCAAAACGCATTGACTGAATCTACCATTCCTTCAGTTGAAACCAATTGGTATAAGAAATATTGAATAATATTGTGTTGAAATAAAACAAAACAAAATCTAAAATATCTTTTATTTCTTAAAAATTCTTAAAAACAATTCAATGTCTAATACATTAAGAATTTCTTTCTCTCAAAGTTTTATGAAAAAAGTTAACAGACGTTAAAAAATCAATAAAAAGGTGACACAAAATAACATAACAAAAGTGAAGACAAAACTTAATATAAAACCAATTTATAGTCAAAAATATATTATGAATTGAAATGATATTCAAATTAAAGTCAAAAAAATTAAATCATTTTTTAAAACATTTTTCTTTAAAAACATTTTATAAAAACAATATTATTTTAATGACTGAAATACCAAATGAAATATTTGAGGAAAATTATAATTTGTTTGAAGTCTTGTATTGAAAGTGAAAAATATATTTATATTAAAAGTAAATATATTTTGAAGTTAAATATAAATATATATAATTCTAATGCATAGCACATGTGGTATCGAAGCACTTATATTAAAAAATATTGTATATATTCTTATATATTCTTATACTTTCTTTTATATTCATTGAAAAACAGAATAGTTTTTTTGCACCCTTTCTTCAATATATAACTTATTTTTTATTCAATAACTTTTGTTTTCATAAACTTTTTTATATAAAATTTATATTATATTTCAGACTAATGTTTGTTGAAATTCAAGTGAAAAATTTTGTCTCACTTTTGATAAAAATTTTTTTTTACTAAATTGTGGCAATTCTTATATAAAGAATATTCTGGAGAATCAAAAATATATTACAATATAAGTTATATAATACATATTAGAATTTAAAATTTTTTATATAAGTTATATTTCGATACAAACTTTTAGAGGATATCTCGAGGAATGAGAATCACTTTCAGAGAAATAATTTAAGAGAAGAAAAGAAGTTATTAAATAGTATTGAAAGTGAGAAGAGATTGAAAAAGTGAGACAATTGTCATCAAATCGGGATTTGATTTAATATTTCGCTTATTATATGCGAAGAATAAATAAGAGAATGTTTGACGAATAGATCAGTATAGAGAAGTGTGGGGAATGGCAGGTAACGGATGTGTTGGAAGGGAAGAGATGTGTATGTGAATGAGTTGTGTAATAAGGGTTGCAAAAAAGTATGAAAGAAATGAGAGAACATATAAAAAGTATTTGTCATCAGATTTGCGTCAATAATACATTAGTTTTAGTTTAAGATTTACTTTAGTTTTAGTGTTTTTTGTCTTATATTCAGTGCAAACCTTTTACTCTCAAACTATTTCTTGTCTCTTCAGTAAAGGAAGAGTGCTTTAAGTCATACCATAAGTCAAAGTATATTTCTTTTACTCCTATTTTCTTCTCTCAATTCTCTTCTTAAGTAATATTTTATATCTATTTGTTGTTCAGTTTAAGAGAAAGAGTATATAAGTTATAATATATTTCTTGTGCACAAAGACTGAGAGAAAGTTAACTCTTATGACTGACTGACTGAATACCAGTGGCTTTTGTTTCAGTAACGGAAAGACCTCTTAAATTGCATTTTTCATATCTTGAGGGCGTTTACACAAAGTCTTTGGCATACAATACAAGACATATACAACACAGAGCACCAGTGGATTAAAGTCGTTCAAAAGTAATATGATGGAGATTTAAAGGAGAGGGTGAAGGGGAAGGGAGAGAGAGAGGGAGAGAGAGAGAGAGAGAGAGAGAGAGAGAGAGAGGAGAGAGAGAGAGAGAGAGAGAGAGAGAGAGAGCAATACGAAAGTAGTGACAAATGATACACAAAATGAGATTTTTTGCTGTTATTTCGGTTTAATAGCAATTCATCAAACATTTTGTGAGTGTATGTGATATACAGTACAGCTATAGATGAAAATTGAGAGAAATCTTTACTTATTTTCGACTCTATTTATATTTTTTCAAAAAACTGTTCATTTATTCTTTGAAACATTTTTTTATATACACTTTATTGTTTTGTTGGGCGCAGGGATATTAGGACAGACTTTGAGTGCTCACAACTTTTACAGAATATTAAGTATTTAGAGAGCCTTTGCTTAAAGGGTTTGCTATCGTTTGTCAAACATATACAGTATATAATATTAGTGAGTAATTGGGGGCCAAAACCCAAATCTCAGTTGCATTGAAAAAATACTCCTTTTTATGCGCTATTATATTGTTGTTGAGGTCTCGACGGAGTTTTGAACTGACATTACTTATTACTTATTAATGATCGGCCAATAATTTATAGCAAACTTTACTTTTCTCTCAATTTTAGGCCATTTTCCCATTCTTTTCAATTCATATGAGAGCACTGGCAGTAAAGGTTGAGCCTCTAATGTGCTCTTTTCAAAGACTTTAATTCATAGCAAACTCACAGCCATTGAAAGCAAAGATTTCACATTAATATAACATTTCTTTCAGTAAATTCGTTAAAAATATTTTTAAAAACTTAAATAAATATCGAATTTATATATAATATAATTGATTGTGATTTTATGGATAAATGTTTTTGTGAAATATATTTATAAATAAACGTAAATATTCATTATTTTGTGAATTCTTTAAAAGGATTTTCATTCATAAAACAATTATAATAAGAATTTATTTTCTTATCGATAATAGAGTGCTATTAGTATTGAATGTCATATTTTTGAAGTGAAAAATACAGATATTATTCTTTTGTGACTTTATATGGTTTAAACGATTAGAAAATACTCACAAATTGAGAGAGAGAGAGAGAGAGAGAGAGAGAGAGAGAGAGAGAGAGAGAGAGCATTGAATATTTTGTGTGTATGTGCCCTAACTCTTGTGTTTTATGACTCAATTATTTATTTATTTTTATGTTTATGTCATAAAACATTTTACGCTTCAATTATATTCCACTCAATTCTATGGTTATATTAAGGACTATATTATATACTGATTGTCAGTCTATGTGAAAACACCAAATCTGACACACATTTCAAAACAAATACCTTATTTTTAGGGGTTATCTAAAAGCGTAAATTTTGGACAATATATGGTACGGGTAATATAGGGGGTGAGGGGTATGATTGGAATATTATATAAAATAGTAATTATAATTTGACTTATATTTAATTCTTCATTCAATGCAAACGATTCACTAATTCTCAATTGATATAAAAATAACTAAAAATTCTGGACATTTAGAGTCAAAAGTGTAATTTTTAAAACATTTCTTATTTTGTTATAATTATAACAATTTATATGAAATACACTTTATATTTGAGTTCAAAAAATATTAAACTATTATAACCAACAGAATATTCGTCGAGCAATGAATTATTCAATAAATATTAACTTTCTTTATATAAAAATATATAAAACTCTATTATTTGCCAAATAATAAAAGTTTTTCAAAGAATATTCTCTTTAATATTGGAAAAAATTCTGCATATTTTACAGGAAGAGAAGAATTCACTCTATTTTTGTGAGACGAGAATAATATACTTATTCTGATGTTTAGAGGACAGGCAGAATGTATACCGCCTTAAGAAAGAGCAAACTCATATGCAATACAATAATATAAAAGACCATTAAATACAGTGAAGGGAATGGTATTATTTGGCATTATTTTCAATGCACAGAATATTCCGTTCATTAAATTGAGAAATGAATGGCGAATATCGTTAGAGAAAAACCATTGGATATAAAGACAAATAATTAGTGTTTTATTAATATATAAAAAATGAATTCATTTGACATCTAATGAAAGACAACAAAAGAAGTTTCGAATTAATTAAATGTGTTATTCAAATAACATTTTTTCAGAGCTTTTGCCATTCATTGCGAATGTCAACCAATGGTTGTTATGATCGAAGTTGCCATACATTGGATATCTGCCAGTCTTTCACTCTGTGCTCTCATATCGAATATGTTATTAAAGGCAAGGGATGTGAAGGGATGTGAAGGCTTGCGAGCGGACAAACAAACATACAATGAGAAAATAATAGTGCAATACAGTAGTGCCTGTGCTCTACACACGTCACTTGTGCTCTGGAATGACATAAGAATTATCCAAAAGAGTCAGCTGTGCTCAAACACATTGGTTGTGATGTGGAGACTGGAGGCCAGGCAGGGATTAGCCATCTTTTGGGCTATGATTTGCAAATGTATATAAACATCAAAGCGAATGATTCGAAGGGGGATATTGTCTATATATATCAGAAGGGGTATCATTAATGAGAACATAATGAAAAAAATGTGTGTAAAAATAGCCCTTGGACATTTTAGGGGTATTTCAATGTCTCGAATAGTTATTTAAATTAAACGAATTGGAAATAATGTCTCAAAAAATTAGTAATTATTTAAAGAGAACTCCTGTATGTGACACACACTGGTATGTGTTGCTCAGAGCATACAAACACTTTTTGTTATTAAAAATATAATATTTTATATAAAATATAAAATACAAAAACAACTCAAAGGGAAAACAAAGACAAACTGCTCAGTCATTATAGGGAATGACTGAAGAGGAATAAAAACAAAAAATTAAACCGTATTTCTCTCTCCGGTAATGATTTTCGTTGATTTTAATACACCATATATTCAGAGCTATTCTTAAATATACTTTTGTTTGTCATTACTTTTTTTATACAATATTTGCTCCAAAACAACAACAAAAATATGTACTCAAATAAAGAGATCAAAATTAGATGTTTAATAAACATTATATCACCTTGTTCGTTTTGTGGTGACTGCAAAATGTGATTATATAAGGGTGTCTTTAATACACATTTTGATGCATTGAAAACATAGTGATTATATCGAGGTTTTTGTGAATATATTTAAAACTATTATTTAAAAACTTAAATATATTTTTGTTATATTAGTTATAGCCTCAAAACTACACAAAATGATGGCTTATTTTATTTATTTTTCAGACTTCAAAATACATTTGCGAATAATTTATTGCAATGTGTTTTGTGTTTTATAAATATAAAGAATCGATAAATAAAATAAATTATGAAAATCTTTGTTATTTTATTGCTATCCATAGAAGCAGTTTTAAAGACATTTTTCTTTCACTGTTTTTCTAATATTTAATATTAAACAAAAAAATTCTGTTTAATAGCAAACAATTGGATCTGATTTACATTTTGTTGCATTTCATTATATTATACAATAATTAGATTGAATTCATTTCAAAGTTAAATATGATTTTTGCATTTCATTATAAAACTGAACAAATATTCTTAATATTTTATACAGACTTTTGCGTCTATTAAACCAATTTTCCTATCTTTATGGGAAAGGCATATATTGTGATACCATTTTCATTAGAAAACTCATCGAGCATTACATCCAATATAATAGAGGAGAGAAGATGGGAGAGAGAGAGAGAGAGAGAGAGAGAGAGAGAGAGAGAGAGAG
>JAQIXR010001147.1:0-15105 GCA_034700825.1 Quadroppia sp. Gr-Ori-00064
CTATAAATGACTATTTGGGGGGTCATAAATGACTATTTTTTGGGTTTTTAGTGACTAAATGTCAATGCCCTAGTTATAAACATGTTTTCAATTCACTCAAATCGTGTTTAGGAATGCAATGAATATTATGAAAATTAAATTATTTTAAGTATAACTCGTTTTATTTGATGAATGAAATTAATAAAAGATTTACAATTTTTTACAACAAATCAACTTAAATGAAAGTTAATTAAATCAATGCTATTTCACAACAAATAATTTACAGCAATTAGTTGTGAACAACAAATATAACCAAAGAGTTGTTCTTTATATACAATGTATATCTTTTATTATAATAAACTTTTTACTTTTCAATCAAATATACACTAATATAATATATTATTCTCTATTGAGAACCAATTTTATATTAATTGCTATTTATATAAAATATTTAATTAAATAGTAATGAAATTTTCACTCAATTGAAAACATATTATTTATGCATCACTTGTTTAGAGCTGAGATCGTAAAACACAGCTCTTGTTAGAGATGCAAACAAAAACATATTTATTTGCATTGAAATGCGAATATAAAGTCGTTTCAAATGAATATATTCTGTTTTCAATAATTGTTACATAAAAGTGATAAATAATTGTCCAGTCAATACAGTATCAACATAATGGTCATATACCTGTCAGAGGATAAAACAATAAATGATATATTTTATGCTCCTTTAAATTCGTTGCGATCACTGCTCTAAAGTAAAGCAAATAAATGTTCAAAAGTTTTAATTAAATTATTTTTTATTGAATGAAAAATATTGATCAAGTCTTTTGATATTCAAATCTAAATAGCATTGAATGAGATTTTTGTGTAACAAAAGTGTTTTGTTGTTTTAAAATAGAGTCTATATCAGTGGTGAGCAAACAGTGTGACCATATTGTATAAATAATGATATTATAATTATGTTTTAAATTATGATTATTACGCTTAACATCTTTCAATGCAATTCAATATGAGTTATATTTTATTTTTTTATAATTTTTTACAATTTGAATGAAAATTCAAATATGATTTCAAATGGATTCTTATTCTTAATAATCTAAAAAATGTTTTCATATTTATAAATTTAATTGATTTTATATTGAAATGCACTGAAAGCTATTGCGCGTAATTGTCATAACATAAAACGTAATTATCATTGAAAAAAGATTATTCAAATGTTTAGAATATATTTATATAATCTGTCGGTCAGTGCCTATCTTGCTCTTCACTGATCTATATTGAATGTTGAAAGGATTTAAGTGTACCGGTATATTGATTAGAAATTTCAAATCATTTCAAGATATGAAATTCAAATGTTTAAATCAGTCAAAAAAAGTTTGTATTAATATTAACACTTATTTTCACTAATTTTAGCTCTTAATGAAATTAACTCAAAAGTGAAACATTGAATAATTGTATTTCAAATTATAATCAAAATATTCATATTTTATTCAAAAAAAAAAATCGAATATTATATTTTGTATCCGATGTCAGTTTATTCAGTTATTAACTTATATTTTGAATTTCAATACAATTCTTGAATTCAATTTTTAGAAACGTTTTTCAATTTCTCCATTAGTTTATATGACTTATAAAACTTTCAATTAAATGAAACTTTTTATATTTGTATTAGTTTTTGGATCGAAATTTTATAACAATCAAAGTTTTTGTGTGCTTAGAGGGAACGGGATGTGCAAAAAATACATAATCAATGGAATATTATATTATAGTGTTGTATAGTATAGAGAATGTGATGAAAAGCATTGTTTGATATTAAAGTGAATCCAATAATCAATTGAAAATAAATTCAAGCCTTAAGAGAGTGTCATTAAATCTAAGAAAAGTCTATATATTATATCCATATATAAAGTGAACTCGAATTAAATTTTTAGATTTTTGTTCGCTTTTCTAATGTATTTCAAACCAACTCACGTAATGTCCATCACTTCCAACCATTTATTCCTTTTCTCTTCTGGATCTCATAGTTGATGAATTGTGACACTAATGCCATAGTTTTATGAACAGGAAATGTAGTCTTTGTCATCACTGACCCAAACAATTGTCATCAATTTTTACTGAATATTTTGTTGAAATTTATGAACGAATATTGCGTTCAGTTTTTGTTAAAATAATTATTTTTATATAAATTATTTTTTAAAGGAAATCATATTTTATGACAAATGAATCATTCATTCCTTCCGAAAGTATATCGTAATTATGAATTGATTTTTACATTTTAGATAATATTTAAAGTTTTCATTTTTAGTAATTTTTGAAATAATGAAAAATATTATAATTTAAATAAAACAATTAAAAAAATAAAAACATTTCAATCGAATAGATATTTAAAAAACAAGAAATACAAACAAATGACTACATAACTAACAAAACAATATTTGCAATTTTGTTGTGAAAATCAATTTGAAAGCGCCGGTAGTTTATTATAAATAAATAATTTATAAACATTATAAACACAGAACCAATGCATTGGGTTTGAAAAATGTTTGTCATATTGTTTGATATGTTCATCAAAATCGTGTAAATGTATTACATTTGAAATGTTTTTCGTATCAAAAAAGATTAGATTCAAAGAAAAGTTGAAAATTGAATAAATGAAATGAAAGACAACAAGAGATAGAGTTTTAGGCAAACATTTTATAGTAACTTACTATAGTATCGCCCATTAGAAGGCAAATACGGTATGTGATCAATACTAACGGTGCCATCAGTTCAGAGACTGACAGAGAGATATAGTAGTGATAAAGCGTTTTATATTCTGATCACAATTTGTGAATTACTGTAAGAACTCGAATGAGATTTTAATTTCATTTTAGCTCAAAAACAAAAAGTTGTTTCATTTCAAATGCATTTGTGTTTCACTTTTAACAATAAATTTGATTAAATTATTATATATATTGTTTTGCTGTAAAACAACCCCAAATGAATTGTTGCAAAACTTCTATATAACCAAAAGTATAAAAATCGTGTTTTAATATTGCTTTTTTCAATTCAATTACAGTATATAAATATAACTCTCGAAAACATTATTATAATTATTATTATATTCTTCAGAGACGTTGAGTTGAGTTCAGAATATTCTAATTTCAATTTTGAAAATTGAATTCAATTCACAAATATTTGTTACATAAAAGGAGAGTATATTAGCATTAATTTATTTATTCTGTCATTGGTTTTGAGCTGAGAATAAACTTTCTTATCATATGTTTCTCTAATTGAAGAAACTATAATAACTTGCATTCATTCAAATCATTTCTAGATTTTTGAATTTAACTATATTTTACTTCAAGGCGAAAGTTAATTAATTTTATTTAACGTTAAAAATTCTTATATTTTGCTGATAAAAAATATTGATTTCACATTAAATTTTTGTAAAAGACATGAATAAAAGTTTAATGCATTTTCAGTTATTTTAATGTTTTCAATGATTTGAATACAATTTCACTTTGAATTTGATTTTGTTTCAATGAATAGTGTTGTGAACACAACTATAATCTCTAAATATAGTAAAACATTTTAAAATTAAAATATAATTTGAATCAATATTTAGTATAACAATAATTTTTAAATAATGACATCAAATATTTATATAAATATTTTTTTATTAATAATTTTTGTTTCGTATTTTAATTCTATAAAAAGTTTAGAATATATTTTATTCTGTTTTATATAAAGATTCAAAGTTTGAATAATTTATGAATATTTTTCCCAAAGGTTTACAAATTGATCCGATTTTGCAAAAATAAATTTAAAGTAAAAACATTTTGCATTATTATTATTATTATTTTCTTCCATCGATTTTACACTTATTTATCTCATGTAAAAAATATAAAAAATAAAACTTTTATTTCATTAAAAACTTCACTCAAATAATATTTACAGTAATATTGAAGAGAAAATGTTTGATATTGTGAATAAAAGTGAAGCGAAGGGAATGGTAGCTTGCTTTGAGGCCTTCACAAAATCGTATGTAAAGAATAAATTTCTATTTCATTAATACAGTAATGAAATGCACTTTTTGTTGAAAAAATTATTTAATATAATATCAAATATTGTATAAAATGTATAGTTTATAATGTTTTTTGTACTTTTAAATTCATAATTCATTCAAATAAATGTCAATTCAATTGTATTTGTGACTTAGAGTACAGTAAAACAATTATTGATTAATTGACAAAAAAGTTATCATTTTTATGATAACGAATCTATACTTAACTTTGTGGCACTTTTTCAGTTATAATACAGTTATCGTTTGAAATTAAATTTATTTAATTGTTTCAAAAATAAACAAAAATATAATTAAATTAAACTTCATTGAAGTGAAAACATTTGATTTTGAAATATAATACAATATATGTATTAATATTTAATATTAATATTTCACAATTTAAAGACAAGTCATTGAATTTGATGAATTGAAAGCAGAATCGATTATAAATGCATTGTTCGTCAATTGTTTGTTTTAGTGAACAAACACTGCATTTAGTTATACAATATTTGATGTTTTCAAGTAATAAGTCATAAGTTTGTTATCATTCAAATCACATAAAAATTTTTTTAATATAATAAATACTTTATTTAACAAAGTATTGAATCTAACCTTTAAATAAATATACTAAAAGTGATTTTGCATTGAGATGTCATTGGAGTGCAAATGATTGATGAATTATGTCATCCAAAGTGAGTCTGACCTGACTTTTAGTAAAAGATTTTTTATCACTTATCAAAAGAGGTTGAATTTTATGTATGAAAAGCTAAAGTAATTGTCAACAAAGTCGAGACCATATTTTTTATCCCTTTTCAACTCTATTACTTATATATACCTTTCGAAACATTTTATTTATCTATTTTTATCCCTTCTCATTATCATAGCATTGATTGTCTTCATCAGTTGTGATGAAATGATGCCAAACAACAAGGAATAAAATAGTTGTTCTCTTCACTCAACTCATAATGTATTGATATATACAAAAATAAAATATCAAACATTAGTGTTATTATAGATTTCCAAAAGTAAAATATCAAACAATGTTTTTGTTGAGTTTTATATAACTTTTGTATTTTTTAAAAAACAATTTTCATAATAATAGCAGTTATTTTTGTTTCGTTTATTTCTTTATTTCAAGAATTTTGACATTTTTTAAGCTTTAAATTGTTTATCAATACTTGTTTTACGGCTAATAAAAATAATTCATTTTTATTTCACAATTTTTTATTCGCATTTGAAAAATGACAGAAAATTAACATTTGTATTATATGTTACATAAAATTGATATTTATTTTAATAGTTAGACATACAGTTGACTTCAGAATTACCTTGTGTTACAGAATCGTTAATATCTTTTGATCTAATTATGCGATTTTCAAATTTCTTTCACTAAATTAACTATGAAATGATGTAATTTTTAAAACTGAAAGGAAATTAAAATATTCAACAAGGTAACAATTCTGTAGAGGTTTTTGTTATAATGCAATCCTATGGAAATTTTAATAAAAAAAATTTCATAAATTTTGATAATTCTATGGACTATTAATCATATGATTTTTGATGATTAAAGTTGTAATTTGTTCACAATTTTGTTAAATTAATTTAAAAATTTTAAAATTTCTTATTAAAAACATTCAAATTTCGAAAATCTCTGATTTTTCCATAGGATTGCATTATAACAAAAACCTCTACAGAATTGTTACCTTGTTGAATATTTTAATTTCCTTTCAGTTTTAAAAATTACATCATTTCAGAGTTAATTTAGTGAAAGAAATTTGAAAATCGCATAATTAGATCAAAAGATATTAACGATTCTGTAACACAAGGTAATTCTGAAGTCAACTGTATAATAACTAATAATTTATTAAAAGTTATTCACATTTTAATGACATTTGACTTATATTGTCCTATTTTTATCCATATATTTCTCGGTCTCTAAATTTTGACAGAATATTCTCTTCCGATAAATGGTTTCCAAATAAAACATTTGTCCAAACGATTCAATGAAAGAAGTTTTGTATTTATATTATAAAATTAATTAAATATTATTTGCGATGATTTGCGGCAATAATGATATGAATGATATAATCAATGATTGCAATGACACTAAAGTCAATGTACGGGGGATTCCGTCTGAGACATAGCCTGAAGAGTGAAACAAATGAAAAAACAGTTATCAGTTGACAAGGAATGAGAATATACTGTATAGACTCTATAGAGTTATGTGATATAAGTTGTGCTATTAATTTGATTCAATTCTTCAAACATTTGTTTCATATTAAATAAAAACAATTAATTTGAAGCGAATCTCAACTAATATTATATTTGTTTCTCATTCCTCTTATGAACAGCTCTTTTCGACTAATAATTATAGACTTATAAAAATAAATCAATTTTTAATATTTTCAATAATAGATTAAATTTAAATAAACTTAAAAAGGCTTACAATTATTGAAATATTTAAAAAATATTTGAATTGATTTTATGTTATATTGTGTTTCAAAACATTTGATTCTCTTTTCTTTTCAATTATTTTTCTCTAAATATTTTCTTTCTTTAGTATTGAATTTATTTGATTCCAAAAACGACAAAAATGTTCAACCATTTCATGAAATTATTTCTTTGAGCAAAAATAGCTAAAATCAAATACATCTTTGCCCTTAAATTCGACGCTTTCTCTCTGTGTTGCAACCCCTATACCTTTCCCTTTTCCACTTCTCAAACAGAGAACATATAATTAAATCGATTTTTTAATTCAAAGAATAAATACTAAGACCATTGAAATGAAGGATAAATGAAAGGAATGGCAGAAAAGGAGTTCATTTTAATGAGATTTGGCGCCAATTTGTTAACCCATTAATTACTTGTCAACTATTGAGGAATAAATTGAGAAACTGTTAGTTTGTATTGAGTTTACGTTTATAATAGATCTCACAATCAATTAATATATTATATATTAACTTATATATATTTTAATATAAAATATGTTTTGTTAACATTTATTACATTTTCTTTGTTTTAATAACTGATTAAAATTTATAAATAATTTTATTGATAAAAATTTAGTAATAATTTGGTTATAATATGATTGAAAATGTTTTATTTTTTGACATATACTCTGCATAGTATATACTGTATCAATATTAAAAGAAGAAACTATACTATACTGTAGTTTTGTTCACATTTTGTGTGATAAAAATATCAATAAATTTATGCATAATATGAAGAAATGTTGAAAAATAAAATAAAATTTAGAAATATGTATAATATAAATAAGTCTCATATTTAGCATTATATGTAAGGTGTGTAAAGAGAGACGACATATAACTTAAGCGTTAATTTGATTTTCTGTCGAAGTCTTTCTCATAAAATAAGAGCAAAAAGTAAGAAAATGTTGACTCACTTGAAGGGAAAAAGATTTTAATACGTTTTCTTCTAATGTAATTAGTTTGAGGTATTTCTAGTTTGCACTCAAAGATAGTCCCGGTGTTTGATGAACGGTTTGGTGTATGTCTGAGAGTGGTCTCGAAGTAATGGGTGTCTAAACAGATATTAGGATAAGAGAAGAAAATATATTTATCGTTAAATTATAGTGAATTCAAAATCAAATTAACATTAAAGTCGTTAATAATAAAATTCTTACCCCTGTTTTGTTCTATAGTTACGTTTACTTTCGGAAATACATGAAAATTAGAGCTATTAGTCATTTGCTCTGAAAGTGTCAACAAAGGCCTGGGATATACTCCTTTTGCATGGCATTCCAGTTCACTGTCACCTTTGGACAGTTCGGTATAGTTGAAGTCAAATGTTTGCGGCGGAACTGAGTTTGAGAACAAGAAAGCATTTGCATTAATATTAAACTTTGTGTTATATTTGACTTCTGTTTATGAGTTGAATGAAAATCAATTCAAAATACGAATATTCTTTAATAAATGTAAAATTCTTTATATTTTTGAGAATTGTTTGTAATTTTGAATTGAATCGATTGAATGAAATATAATATATTTATAGAAATACATTTAAATATAATAAATGCTTTTTATATGTTTTTCAGTGATATTATATGACTGTTCAAAGTCTACATTAGAAGTAATGGAAAGTGAAAGTGAAAGACCATTTCTCACAATTTAAATGTAAAGACTTATAACTATAGGAATAAAGTTCTGATTTTTGAAGACAAACATAAAGTAAATATAAAGAGAAAAATAAAATGAAATCATTGATAGAATACAGAAATAATTAATTCCTTAAGGAAACTATTATGGCTTTAAAATGGAAAGGGAGGGCAAAGGAAAGGGAGGGCAATATTTTCAAATCAAAAAAGTCACTTCAAATGTGATTATTCGATACATTCAGACAATAAGAAATATATTTCATTTTTATTTATAAATTTATAACAATTTATTTCGACAACAATCAGATGATATCAATACCCCTTCAGGTTACATTTCCTGATCACCCCCTGATTTATAATAAGATATTTTGTTTAAAAAATAAATGTCGAAAATATATGTCTAAAAAGTATACTCAGCACTGAATGTGAATCCGTCGGGAATTTAATTTATGAGACAATTAGGTTTAATCTAATGTCTGTGCTCACCATAAACAACCATTTGACCCTGTCTTCCGTCCTGACCAGCAAGTGATGTGACCACACATGAAAAATTGCCGCTTAGGTCGACTGTTATATTATTCGTGAGCTTAAGTGCTCTGAATTTAGAATAAATGTCATTTGGATTCACAGAATAATTCATATCAAAGCGTTCTTTCAACAGTTCGCCCACATATCTGACCCCGCGATCGGGTATCCATTGGTATATGGGTTCAGGAGAGTTGTTGTGAAACCATTTGACGACAAGCATTAGATCATTGGCGTCATAGACATATTCACAGTCGAGGATCAGTTCACTTGTATTACTGGCGTCAACCAAACGAGGTATTGAATGCCTGAGTATTTTCACACAATATGTATATAAAGGACCTGTCATTAAGAATAACAATTACTTTACAAAATGTTATTTAAATTCTTATTAAACATAAGTTTGATTCAAAACTCATTCAAACTGTTTGAACCAAAGAAATGTTAGACATTTTTGCAATCATTTTACCCAATATATAAGTAAAATAATTAGTTAATTTACTCCATGTCTACTTAATTATGTTAAGCACCTTAGTATTGAACTACAGATGCAATGGTTTAGCAATTCATATGACTTTAATCCAAATATCTAAACACTTATACAATATATCTGATTCTCTTCACTCAAAAAGATTCAAATGCATAGAGAAGTGAAGAGAAATTTAACGAATTTATAAAATGAAATAAAAAATATTTTTTAGAGGAAAACAAATAAATCAATCAAACGAATTGAGAGCACATTCACAAAGTTTATCTAATTCTTCCTTTATATAGAAATATCAAAATCTTCAAAATATTAATGTTTTTTTTAAAATAAAAAAACATTGAAATAAATTATATAATAAACAAAATCAATATATTTGGCAATTATTTGAATAATATATTCAACAAAAACATAAATCACACGAAATGTGTTAATATATTATAAAATAATATTAAGAGAAAAACATAACAAAAATGTTAATAAGTTTCTCAAATCATTAATTTTGTTGAACCAAAAGTCAAAATTTGATATAAAATATTTTGAAACTGAAAAAAATGTTATTAAATAATGAGTTTACAAATAATTATCGTTAATGAATGCAATGCTTTTCGTAATAAATTGTTTGATTACTAATTGAATAATTTGTTCGTTACTAAAACAGTTTGTAATGAGTTTTGCTGTTATAAAATGCATTTATTTCTATACCCAATAATCTATAATATATTTATTTTTATATAAATATAATAATATATATATTTTTATATAAAAAATATTCAAAAATTATTTAAACATTTTAGATATCGTTGTATTGAAGTTATATTTACTGTCTGTTCATTCAATAAAACAAAATGTCATCAAAATTGATGTCATAATTCATTTTTTTTGTAATATTCATCGAAAAAATGCTATAATAAAATATTTGTTTCAATTAATACATATATTTTTGCACATTATTTTCATTCTCTCATTAATAAATTAACCAAAAAGTTGGCAAATGTTGTGATAACGAGTGGTTTGAATTAAACTAAAAAAATCTTTATATCTTTAATATATTATATATCTTTCATATATGAATTAGCGGTAGATATGAGAGAAAGAGTGAAATTATATCTAAAGTTAAGTGAAATTAGTCTTCAATGTAATGATTATGAGATTCGAAGACTTTTTGCACAAATACTATATTTTAGTCTATATTATATAATATCATATTATAAACAGTAATCAAATGGATGTGTAATATATTGTATGAGTAGAGAACAGATGGGACTAACGATGGAAATCATAGTTAGAAATTGCCTTTTACTCTGTCATCGCACTCAATGGCACTGTACTCAACGGCACTGTACTCAACGGCACTGTACTCAATGATATGTTCCATTTATGCCATCCATTAATAACTTACATTCACTTATGATTGCATTTTTCATATGAAATTAGCGTTTAAAACATCAATATTTTAGTTGAATTTTATTTATAAAAATTCAAATAATAAACTCATTTAAGTCTAAAGCAATCAAAAGTTGTTTTCTATATTTGTTTATATTTTATTTTTTACAAAACTGTTTCTAAACTAAATTCGAGTGAAAAACAAAATGTATTCACTTTTACTTTAGTCATTGAATATGAATATATCGCTCGAAGATATGACTGGTTTGAAGAAAGTTTTAGTAAAGACTTTAAGGCAATATACTCTATATTAAGACAATTGAACCATTCGTTAGTTTACTTTCGCCAAACCAAAGACCAAACCAAGAAATCAAGTGTTTTTAAAGCTCTTAGGATTTGATTCTTAAGATTACTTTGAGGCCAACGAATGGCTTTATATATTCTTGTCTTCAAATGTTTAATCAAATATATAATGAATAGAGAGTTGAAAAACTATAAAATGAGAGATGAATGATAAAAATATCCTGTTTTTTGTTCAATGGATGCATACAATCGTTATTGAAATAAACTTTTTATGATTTTCTATTTTCTTGGTTTCTTTGGTTTATATCAAAGCTTATAATAGCATAAAAAGTTAAAGCCTTAAAGCGATTTCAATTCATGTTATTCTTATAACTGTAAAAGAATTTATTCTTCACTTAAAATATATTCACTCATCTCTTATATATGTATAGAATGACTGATTAGAGAATATATTCTATTGTATTAAATATATTATTCATAAAAATTAAAGTTCCGAATAATAGTTATATTTTTCTTCTCAACAATTTTTGCAACTCTTATGTAAATATGAAAATATTTTTCTTATCTCTTCTTTTCATATAAAATATAAAAGAGTTTCCGATATTAAAGAAATGTATTGAAAGTTAAAATGAATTAAAAACGAAGTGAAAAATCTTTTGACAAACTGTACTTTTTTGATGAAGAGACCAATCGATCAATAAATACATATCTATTTGATTAAAGTTAAGTTTATGTTAAAAACTGTTTGGCACAGAGTTTTACCAACAATATGAAGGACAGTCATATTTTATATTATCACCAGTAGTTCTACATCTAATTCAAGCTCATAAATAAGGAATAATTTGTATATAACTTAAAGGGGAAATATGTTATATTTGACATCCTTTTTAACATTGATTAAAACTTAAATAAAAAAAATCAAAAATTTCAAACAATATTTTTTATTTTTTATATACATTTATAACCAATTAATATATGTTTTATTTATAATTAATTGTAAAAATAATTGTTCATTATATTAATAATTCAAATCACAATTAAAAATAAGTCATTAATATATTGAGCAATCAATTATTGTTTATTTTAGGTTCACTTTATGTCATAATCAATAATATTAGAGAATAATATCAATCAATACAAAACCCAATATTTGCTAGACTTCACAAACACTCAAATGCGTTAATATTCTTTTTGCTCATAATTTCATGCATTGAATATTAGATGAATTTATGCGAAATATAATTTCAAATATTGTTTATAATTTTATATTATTATTAATAATGGTTTTTATATAAATAAATAATTTTATTGATAATTATCAACGAAAATTCAGAGGTTTTTAATTTATGTTGAATTCTAATTAAAATGAGAACTTTTTAAGTAAAATATCATTAAAACTAAATTAAGTGTATAATAAAAATTGAAACAAAAGTACAATACGTTATAGTGATTGATATTTTAATAAACCTTAGATTTGAAATCAAATACAAATATAATAAACTTTTTAATATTTTCATTATAACTGAAGAAAAATCTAATGATTGAATAAATATTTTAAAAACAATTATATATTGTATTATATAATAGAAGTAATAAATCTCATGAATGAGATATTTTGCGTTAAAAGTACTTTTGACACACCTTTTAATCATAAGAATTTGGCAATAAATTAAAACAAAATGTTTGATCATTTGAATAGAAAGAGAAATATAAAAATAAATCATTTTATATATTATTTGTTCAACTTTTAGACAAACTTTAAATTCATTGGACTTTAACGAAGAATATTTGTTATAAAATCTGTTATAATATTATTTTCTTATGGAATGACAGAATATCTCAATCCATGACTAATTCTAATCTGGTTTTATAGCAAAATATTTCATTGAATTTATGAAAAAAATATAATTATAAAAATATTTAAAGTTTGAGTCAAAATAAAAAGAAATTTATGACAAAATCGATTTGCATTCACATTAATACTGCATAATATTATTGATAAAATTTGAATATTTTATTACTATTTAACACAATTTTATGAAATAATTTTCAAATTATTGATCAAAAAGTAATTAAAAGTTAACAACGGTTTGTGCGAAACAAGAAAAATATTACTATTTCTTATAATTTAGTGAAAACAAAGAAAAGGTTTCACAAAATTCATTATATTTAGTGAAAATCAAATTTTTATTGCTATTGAAAATAATAGTTATGTTTTCAGTCAAAATATGATGTTTTGTCTGAAAATCAAACCCTTCAACCCTTACCTTCCATACACACGAATGCACACATGAAGCAGGCGATGGACAGACGCATTATATCATCCCTTAGAGCACCTCATAATCAAATGCTTTATTATACATGATTACAATTTGGCAAAATTCTTATCATTCGTACATTAAATTTCATTCAATACTTATTTGGTCAACAATTTTGAGCACATCTTATATGCAGTAATAAATGAATAGAACTGCAAGTTATTGAAAGCACGTGTCAGAGCTATCAGTGCCATAGCAGTGCTATAGCAAAGTATTAATACTGTATTAAAAGCGAACTTTCCTTTTGTAAAGTATATGGAAGAGTCAGAACAGAAAATGTTGACCAAAACGCACAGTCGGTTCTGTTTTATATGATATCGATTGTAATGGGTTTGAGAGGCGGAGAGAAAACACAGGCGAAAGCGACAGACGAACGACGAATGCGTCGATTCGTGTCTTATATTATATTTGATATAAACGTCTTTTCACTCAATTCTCACTCAAACAAATGCAATGGTATTGCATATTAGAGACTGTTTGGAGGTTTGGTAGTTAGAAGTCTATCCGATATAAAAAGATTGTTATTATACTGTATGTAAGACTAACGAGAATGGGAACGACTGGTTCATTAAATGTTTACTACGTGTGCTCTCATCATATTGTGTCTCTAAAGACATACATTTGATGAAAAATAGTTGAAATCACGAAAATTCAAATACTTTTGTTGGATTCGACATTTTTTACGTCGACTTATCATTGGATTAATTATATTTTAAAAGACATAACGAAGTCATAGATTAACATATTTTCCATTGATTTTGTGTAAAGTTTGTCAAAGGTTTGCAAATCATAACAAATGATCATTGAAAACATGAATAAAGTATTTCAAAAACAGACATCAAATACAAAATATGTTTGTATACAAAAAAAAAATAATAATTTTGAAAAATTTTGTTCATATTTTTCTAGCGATTGTAAGAAAAAAGTTGGAAAAAAGAAAAGATTTTTATTAAGAAAAATGAAAAAAAAGAATAAATGAAATAAAAAATTGCATTGAATTGCATTGAAGTCTTATTGTCTATTAAGGAAAGGACTAAGAGTTGGTTGACTTGATTTTATCATATGATTTTGTTTTGTTTGACTCCTTTTCAGTAAATCTATTAGAAATTACTGAAAAAATAATCTATTTTGTCAGTTCTCATGAGAGGCATTGCATGGCATAACTGTCCACTGAGTCCATAAACCGTTGTTCCCTTCAATGACAGATAATTCCGATCACACGGTAATGATTGAAGACAGCTGTGCCTACAATAGGTCGAAGCCATGTCATCAAAGTATCACAACTACTAAGAATACAAATAAAAATATTCTTTAAGAATATATGCATTCAATTCAATTCAAGTCTTTTAGGAATAAAAATATAGAAATTGTATGTTTTAATACTGTCTCTGAGTTTCTATTTTATATTCAATTCTATGCTTAGAATAAAAATAGAAATTCTAATTCTTATGAAAGACATTGAATCGATATTTGCAAATATATACCAAAGTGTTTGAGATGTGCAAAATGTAGTGTAAAATAGAGATCAACTTCTTTACGGTTAGGGAACGAATCATTGGACAGATCTAATCGTTTTATCCCTACATTTATAACAATGTTTGCATTTATTTAAGTAATAAATGTAACAAAATATTAATTTATTTTTGTTTTATTTATTCAAATTAATATAAGTTTAAATCATTTTTTAGAAAAATCATTATTTTCTTAATATTTAATACAAAAAAAAGGTTTGAAAAATAATTACTTTCAATACCTGAAAGAATACTTTCTTTCAATACATAAACAGTAATTACATTTTGATATCATTTAATGACTTATTTTTCACATTTCTAATAGAAAATAGTTTTCCTTCGTTTGTATTGTTTATGATTACTATAGCGTATAAAATCACATAAATACATATCTTCAGCGGTTAGAGATATCAAGAAACGGATTGAAGATGTGT
>JAQIXR010001148.1:0-15090 GCA_034700825.1 Quadroppia sp. Gr-Ori-00064
TGCTTTCTTTCAAACACTTTTGGTTTCAAATCAATAATATCTTTAAGACATTTGTCGCAAAACTCCATTTGAATGAAGAGACAATCAGTGGTTTTCCACGAAGTATAATATCTGACCACATATTCAGTGTTCATATCAGACAATAACAACACTTCTCGCATGTGTTCTATAGAAATATCTGCAAAAAAAATTTTAGCAAAAATGTTGTTTCAAAATTTTATTCCAAACAAACCTTTTATATTAATCTTTTTTATGGCATATATTTTTAGATCGAATTTATTCCTAACTTTGAAAACAGTGCCAAAACCTCCCGATGCGATTGACAGCAATTCTTCGAAATCATTATATTTTTCTGAAAACATCTCATTTTGTGGTCTATCAGTGATTTGTAACACATTTTGATCATCAAAACCTTCATTGCATTCAGTTATATGTGTTTTACTAATAATATTCGTCACATTATTCACAGAATTTGTTAAAAGATTTTCAATCACTTCATTCAAATCAATTGTTTTATACGTAATGTTACGTTCATTGCAATAATAGTCTAAATAATTATTATATTTTGTTTCAATGAATTCATTGTTTTCTTTAATAATATATATTTTTTCTCGTGATTGACAAACAGTTTCATGATAGACGTTATTTTCCAAACTACAAATTGAATCAATCATGATTTCTGACTTTATATGTATTGGTATGAACTGGATCATTTCATTATATTTACCACAAAAATAAACACTTTTATCATTAGTGAGAAAAAATGTCTTATGAATTACACCCGAACAGACATTCACTACATTTGAGATATCTATTTGTTTTGGTAGATATAAACACTTATTTACATCATTATTATGACCAAGCTCACCATATTCATTAGAACCCCAACTCAATACAAATCCATTGTCTGTCACAACAAATGACGAATCATATGAACAATAAATTAATTGTATTTTATATTGAAATAAATTTATTATTTGTTGTGGTTTACAAATACTGTCATTACTTCCGACACCTATTTGTCCGAATTCATTATCACCCCATCCGTAGACCACGTTATCCGATGTGAGCACTAATGTATGTCTTTGACCACAACTGATTTGTGATATATTTTTATCGGCAAAGAATTCAATGATAATTGGCTTGAAATTACCTCCGCATTCCTTCCTTCCCAACTGTCCCCAATCATTCTGACCCCAACCAAATATCGTGTTGTCATAACTCAAAGCCAATTTAAAAGTGATTCCAAAATAGAATTGTTTTATATTCTGTTTACACAATTCGTTAATAATATTCGGTTCAATCACTTCATTATATCCATAATAACCATGATAACCTGCCATTCTATAGACATTATCTTTTTTTGTTACAAACAATATATTATTATCAAAAATATGAAATTTATTTATATTTTGTTTAATATTTTCTTGTATTTCATCACAAATACGAAACTTATTCAAAATATCACTCATTTTATATCGAGTTCTATATATAAAATGAATAAAAAAATGTTTTAATTATTAAATTTTATATAAAATTTTAATAATTTCTTATATTAATAAAAATTATTTAACAAAAACTTTAACAAAATGACAAAAATTTCAAAATCACTTCACATTTACGTCCATTTAATTTATATGACATAAATTAGAGATAATATGAGATAATAACCAAAACAACAATAAATTTATTATTACTAAAGTATTGTTGATTTGTTTGTTAATAAAAAATAATTTCACAAATATTTTATTAAATATAAATAAGTGATTTCTAACGATTATAATTGATTGTTAAACCACTTTAACTCTATATATCGCTTTGTATTACTTTTTCAATGCATATAACATTAAAATAGTCTTTGAGTACAGCCCTCATTGTCAGAGTCAAAGTGATTTCACTTCTCATTGTCTTTAATGTGGTTTAAATTAAGATATGGTTTTCTGAACAAAATTTTTCTATTTATTTATCTTTTAGTCATTTATTTTTTCAAAGCACCGGCACATAAACCGTTGATTACTTTTTATGCAAGAGTCTGGCCATAGCAAGTATAGACCTCCTCTTCATGTCTTTACTTTTCATTGTGGACCTAATGGTCTCATCGGAGGCAAGCATTGATATCTCATTCTCATGGAGTATATCCAACATCAGAAGGTCTATCAACTTTTCTTCACTCATCTCTCCATTCTTTATCTTCTCCTGCAGTTCCTTCTCCTCATCCGTGAACTCTGGACAGGTAGGAGAACACGAATCACACGACTTTCCATTGCATTTCGTTTTATATATTTCACAAAATGTTATGGTTTTTAAGCCAACAATTTCTGCAAATAAAACATAATTTTATTATAACTTAAAAGAGATGACAAAATAATAAGTCATTGCTTACTATGAAAGACATTCATCACTTCCGGAATAACTGTGAGAATTGTATACAAAAATTAACTAAAAATTTTTTTAATATTCAAATCGTTTTTACCACAACAGAAGGCCTTCATATCATCGGTGATTACATTGCATGAATCTCTGTCCAACAGATCGAGAATCTCCGTAACGACGCTCTGTTCGTCAGCATCGGTAGTGTATAACTGACCCAAAGAATAACGAATTAAACAAAACGAAAGAATCGCATAAAATGTCAACATTTTTTGTTAAGCAAATTATATATCAGAAGAAAAGTTTTAAACGAATAATGTTTATATGTTTTGCAAATATTGCTAAATATGTTTCTCAACAATTGGTTCACAATTTATATAATGTGTAAATAATTCGCAAACAATTCATTCAGTTGTTATAAACCTATTGTTTTTGTCGTACAATAGAAATGTCAATCAATTAAATGAATACTTTATATCAAAAGCTGTTTTGTTTGTATTAATTAATGTCAAAACAAATGTTCAAAAATATTAAATATATTTTATTATTGAATCAAAAATAAGTACAAAAACAAATCGATTTTTAAATGTTTAAATACTTTATTAATAATCCTATCACTTCTCTAGCCTTTGGTCACATTTTAAGTCAAAACCTCATATAAGACATACATTTCTTTCTAATAGATTTTAAATTACATATAATTGTTCAAAAATATCATTGAGTTCTTACAGTTTAGGCCAAATAATACCCTGTCATTGAATTGATGAGTGAATCAAAGAATTATTATTAGAATAAAAATATTAGAAAAAATATTAATCATATTTTCGTTTCTCTAATCACATGTTGTTTGTCATATAGTAAATGATTTGCACAAAAAAAAACTAATTTTAAAACTGATTTTAACATCACTTCAATGTTAGAGTGAATACAGTTATCTCAATAATAATATTCTGTTTGCTTTAAGCAAATTATTTCATTAAAAGATGACATCCAAAGCCCTAGTGATAAATGGCTATCAATTCTCCAAAGAATATTCTGCGGAAACAATCAATTATGCCATCAATTATAAGCCTTCGGACGACGACATATTCCTCGTAATCAACCCTAAATCAGGGGCTGCAATGACTCAACACATCATACATCTAATCGTAAACAACGGCGTCGACGATAAGGCTATCCAAGAGCACGCGAGGAGGAAGTCATTAGAATATTCTGGTGAGTCGTGCGACAGAAAACCGTTAATCAAAACACATTTACCCTATTATTTACTACCGATGAATCCATTGGCGAAATATGTGTTTGTATTTCGTAACCCAAAAGACACTGTCGTTTCGCTATACCATTATCTCAATGATTCACCAGATTTCTCATCACCACTTGATTTTCATCAATTCTTCAACACTTGGATCACTGGCCGCATACCATATTGTGATTACTTTGAGCGGGCGCTCGACTATTGGCGCCATAGGTTCGGCGAAAACAATATTTTGTATGTAATATACGAACAAATGATACGAAACCCAAAGGAAACGATTGTGAAAATCGCAGACTTTTTAGGCAAAAATTATTCAAATAATTTGATGGCTAATAATGAGTATATTCTGGAACAAGTGGTGAAATATTCATCAATAGAACACGTTATGAATAGCTGTCCATCGATTCCACTGTATATCATGAAAGACATGAATGTCGGCGAATGGAGACATCATTTGACTAAAGACGAAAGCGATTTAATCGACGCCAAAGTTAACGATTGTTTCGCCGAAACTGAACTCCAATACCTATGGATCGAAGACATGAAATGGAAATAAAAACCATCCGTATCTCGTGGCTCAGGGCGAACACACCATTCCTCTGGCCTGACGCAGTCAGCACTCAAACCATACATTGCTACAAAAGCCTAGATCACAGACAACATCCCTCAGCGCCTTTTGTGACCCACAATTCCCGCCATAAAGTCAATGATTATTTATTCTTAATATGAAATAATGATTATTAGAGACAAAAAAAAGTATTTATTTTAAATATTTTTGCGGTAATAGATATCGGTAAATGAATTAAACATTTATCCGA
This sequence comes from Quadroppia sp. Gr-Ori-00064, assembly GCA_034700825.1. Taxonomy (NCBI): domain Eukaryota; kingdom Metazoa; phylum Arthropoda; class Arachnida; order Sarcoptiformes; family Quadroppiidae; genus Quadroppia; species Quadroppia sp. Gr-Ori-00064. The sequence continues at coordinate 4,444 of JAQIXR010001148.1, forward strand.
ATCAAATAATGAGAATCATTTTTGGCAAAATTTTTTTTTTAAATAATTAAATATTTGAATCAAAATTAATGTTTTTATGAGAAAATCATGAAATAGTTATTCAAATTCATTATAAATGTTAGTTATATATAAATGTATAAATAAAAGTGATTTAAACCAGTAGAAGGCAAGTTAGGCCTCATTTCGTCTATAGAAATAAATATTTTAAACATTCACAACAAATGTTTTTTAAATATTTTCAAATATTTTAGTAAATATTTGAGTGTTTTTTAATAAATATAATATTGATTATTAAGCAAATCATTATTAAATATTTTTCAGTCTTTAATAATTATAAAAATTAATGTCTTAAATGAATATTATTTGAATAAAACGTTTAATGAAAGTAATAAAAATATAAAATAAATCCTTGAATTTTATTCAAATAAAATCATTAAATTTCAATGTTATTAAGTATTCTTTAAGAGCAGAGAATATTCTGAATAAAAACACAATTAAAAGTAAAAACTAAATTATATTCTGAGAGCGAACTAATAGTTATAAAAATTAAATGATTTTTTTTCATAAAATTTCGTTTAATGAAAGTAATAAAAATATAAAATAATTGCTTGAATTTTATTGTATTTCATATACTGTTTGCGTCTGTTATTCACTAGTGTTGAGAGAAGTCATTGTTTTAGGTTTGGTTTCGTTTGAGTGATATTTGACTAAATATTCAAACATTTCTAAAATGTCTGAAATAAACTTAAATGAATGTCTTCCCCAACAACTGGTCATACCTTCGGCTGGAACTCATTTATACAAATATGGCATTTCTTACCGTCCATTAAATAGCGAAAAGCGATCGAAAATTCATAATCCGATTATATTCTTAATGATTGCAATAATTACTTTATTTAAAAGCAGTTTTTCATTGTCTTTGAATGAAACGAATGACAGAATATTCTCATTAACTGGCGATTGGACTTACTTTATGGGAGTGAGAATTCAGACAAACATTGCTTTATGTTTTTTCTCTATTTATGTCATTCTTTCAAATCTATTACATTATTACGAATACAAACGTCGAGACAAACGTCAATATTTGGCACCCTTTGAAATGATGTCGGGTTTGTGTTCGCCCATAAGTATTGGTCTCAGCAATGAATCCGATGTCAAACGAATGCTAAGAATTATGACATTATTTCCAAAAATAATAAGAATTCTATCAAAGGTTATAATTATTTTGCTATCAATACTGCAATCGATTGTATTTTTCTATTTAATAGAAGACAATAATTATTGCTATTATTTGAATATATTTATAATAATGTCATTAATACCTTATTTTGGATTCTTGGGCTATTTTGCTGTCAATTATCTGTTATTCCAATTATTATACTTTTATTTAATATGTCTTTATTTGCGATCAAAAGTCAAAGCAATCAATAATGAGATCAAAAATCAATTATTCATTTCTGCGCTAATAATACAAAAGTTATTGATAAAAATGAATGAAATTCATAAAGAGATCAAAGATATTAATGACAAGTTTTGGTCAAAAAATTTATTATTAATTATATTCTTTACGTTCTCTACAATTAATATTTGTATTTTTGGAGTGATTTTCAGTACAAACAATATTATTATAAAAATTGACTTCATTTACGTAACCCTAATATTAAGCATTGCTTTAATTTTAATTTTATACATTTCTTCGCAAATTGTATACGAATTGAAGACTTCATACAAACTATTCGTTCAATTAATTCATTCAAAATATTTTTGCAATTTATATACACTTCGACTAAAATTAAAAGTATTTAAAATTATTGTTAATTATCTAAAAATATTCATTGAATTTATTTTCTATTTAACAGTTATTGTCATTAATTGAGAAAATGTCAAAAAACAAAATCGGTTTCTATTGCTATAAACTATTTATTCTCAATTATTCTCACTTTTACGAAGTATTTGTATTTTTATTTAAATTATTCTCAAAACAAATTCAATAATAAATTGTTTTCTTCTTTCAGATAATTGTTTTAATGATCGCATATTTCATCAAAATTATTGTAATGACATTTAATTGACTCCATCAAAAACACCTATTTTTCATCATTTGTTTATAAAATTTCATTATTAATAAAATACAATCAATTTCTCAATAAATAAATAAAATAATTTAATAATTTAATAATTAAATAAAATAATTAATAAAATAATTCAAATAAAAAATATATATTTAATATATGTTTAACTTGTGTTCAAAATAAGAATATTCTGTTCATTAATTCCAAAAAATGGTTTTGATAAAAACTGTAACAAAATTTCATTTACTTATAATAATAATTGTTTTATTTGTTTAAAATCATTACAAAATGTTTTACAATTGATTAAAACGATTGATATTTGAATGTCGTTGCAGAGGACAGGGCACAGCACATACCTTTCCCTGGGAATTACAGTCATTGTCAACACACGATTGATAAAATTTTTCACACTTTTCGATCTCATTTAACTCTGCAAAAAATGTTTCAATTATTTAGGCATAAGTTTTGAACAAATATTTGTCTCAATATTTACTGCAACAGAACTTTATGATCAACTTTATCGTGTTGTCACAAATTGATCCAGGTGGCTTTGCAGCACCACCACCGCCCACAACGCCTCCTCCTCCCCCGTAACCCTTCTCCAAATCATCGTCGACGACATTTCGTACGTTTACTTCATTTGTTTGCATATTACCTGTGCTGACAGTAGGACTGGCAGTAGCTCTGACGGGCACCGGTGTTGTGGTGGATGTTTTCATCTTGGTAGTCCTGTCGTAGTCATAGTCGTAATCATAAATATCCTGCTCATACATCGTGATGAGTTCAGTCAGTTTTTCCCAAAAGTCAGCGCTCATATCCATAAACGGTTTGAAGATTTGTCTTTTTGCTCTTGGCTCATGATCTTGGACATTTTCCTCGTCATTATCGAAAGGAATCGCCAGTAAAGTAAATATCGGTACAAAACATAATATAATAAACGCAAAAATAATGCAATTTTTAATCATTGTTTATAATTACAGTATTTTTCATTGAAATGAATTTATTTATGAATTTAATCGCTTTTGAAAAACAAATTCAAATTAATATTTTTCAATCAATTAATGTTTTAAATAAAACGAATAAAACATATAAAACAATTATAACGAATAATAACTTTTTTTTTTGTCTAAAATTAATCACACATTTTATATACGATAATAATAGGAGCCGTCAATCAATTGCTAATAAATTGTGTGTTATTTTATTTTTTAAATTTATTATAAAATGAAATTTTATTTTTATAAAAGTTTTTTCATAAATGAAACATATCTTTAATTTTTACATATAATTCATTGTAATATAAAAAATGAATTACAATTAAAATTTTCTATTAAAAAACTTTTAATTATATTTGTATTTATATGCAAACAATGAAATTGAGATTTTTTGTGAAAACTTTCAAAACTATTCAACAATTCTTTCACACTTTATAATTGGTCTGTGTTTTAATGAATACATTATTCTTGCCTTTAATTATCATTAATAAAACTCTTTTAAATACACTCGAAATATGAGACCAAAATAATAATAAAATACTTATAGACTGTTTATTGCTTTGCGATAGATATCAGAATCTGTTTTATATTTACAAAGCAATTGATAGCAAAAATTCAAGTGAAATAATGTTTTATTTTTTCATTTCCAGCACTGCATTCAAAACTAGTGCCTTATATGTACAGTAGAAATAATATTATATTTATCGCCAGTGCCTTACGATAACTCTTCACAACCATATCTAATGAAATTCAATGATTAGAATAAAATGCAAAGAAATATAAAACTCATTCCCAATGACAGCACACAATACAAACGCCGTTCTGTAATAATAATAATATGTTTTATGTTTTTTCGCTATTTTTATATTGATATCAAATATTATGTATAAATCCATTCATATATATAATACCAAATCTGTTACAACACTTAGAGATTAAATAATATTTTTCAATTCATATATCAATGAGTTTCAACTGTATATGAATAAAGTCAATGCAATTCATTTGTGATATTTTTTTAATTAAGAATTCTATTTTTTAACTGATCAAGGTATGAATTTTATATGAATTTTAAATGAATTTTATAAAATATTTTTATAATATTTACAAATTCTGTCAATAAATAAATATTTCATTAAAAACAAACAAATATAATGTTAGAGAGTATAAGATATGGGCGCTGTTCGACACGTGGAGATATAAGAATATTATGGTTATGTATATGAATGTCAATAATGACCTAGAACAAATATATTGAATTTGTGTTTATTATTTAATTCTTTAAGACATAAGACATTATTCTCTATTGTATTCAAAATCAATAACAACTAAATTTAATGAAAATTGTATTCAAATTCTGAAGTTTGAAAAACATATAAATAAAAAATTAATAAAAACATTTAAAATATGAAAAGTACCCCTGATTCAGGTGCATTATGTTATGCCAATGACATAAATAAAAGCTATTATTTTTTATGCAAAATCATTTGACAATAAATTCTTATTAATAATTAAGTTTAATATGAATTTAATATATTATACAAAACTGATTCCCTTTATGGACAGGTATGTCCTTCGATAGTATACGTGCAAAATGTTCCGGTATATTAGCTTTGCTATGACAACCGAATGGCAGACAAAATATTATATATTTTATTATATAATATAAATCTATTTCACAAATATATGTCTCATATATAACATGAATAACAAAAACACATTTTTTGCTAATAATATTAACATATGTTTGACACGAAAATAGCGTTTCATTTCATAACAGATTTCATGTGAAATAAATAACATTTAATTCTATCAGACATTTAATGACAACTCGTTTACAATTTTAACACAAAATTCTTGAGAAAAAAAAATATTCTTCAATTAATATATATATTTTTGTTGAAGCCATGGGCGCCTGTGTTGGTAAGAGTAGCAACAATATTAAGCGCAACATAGATGACAAATACCTGCCGGAGCCCATCAAGCGTGACAGCGTCCAGGAGATGGTGGTCAAGTTTAGGGACAATCAGAGGAACGGCAGCGCGAATGTCAAGAAAATCTATCGCTTGTCACATATGAGCAAAAACTTTGACAGCAATGCGTTTGACTTTAGCGACGACTTGTGCCAAAACATACTTTCCTATCTGTCACTTGAAGACAGGGTTCACGTGGAGTGTGTCTGCAAACAATGGCAACGTCTCGTATACACCACTGTCCACCACATGGAGTACCCCTTACGCAACCTGACTGTAAACAACTCGGACTACTGTTCCGAACACTACACGCGTATAATATCCCGCCATTTGTATAGGAAGTGTCATTTTATAAGACAGGTCACGCTATGGCCTATTTGTACGACAGATGTGTTGGCAATGATTGCCAACAATTGCCAAAACTTGCACACAATTGACGTACGCTTTGATAACTTGAATCCCATTCATAGGGAAGTGTTGCGACTCTTTGCCAACAATTGTGGTCAAAGTCTACGATGTATGAGAATAAGAGAATTGAATGACCAGGCATTCAATACTGGTAAGTGATCATGGTCACACTTTTACTTCATTTGTTCCATAAGAGACAGAATGTGCACAATAAAAATGAAAAGAATATATGCTTTGAATATATTTTATTCTATTTTACAGTTCAAACAATTATAGCATAAATTCTCTCTCTCTCTCTCTCTCTCTCTCTCTCTCTCTCTCTCTCTCTCTCTCTCTCTCTCTCTCTCATATTCGTAAATAAAATTATGATTTCTTCGCCAGAGTCTGGACTATCACTGCTAATAGTCTACAGCGAATACCTATCAAACATAGACACAGTCTGTCTGTCCATCGACTCCGAGATGTGTCTCAAATATTTCATTTTATTCGTCGATATTTTCAACGAAAAGATCACTTCATTGGAGTTGAGACTCAAACTGAGCGCCAATTCATTCACACAATTGAATGAAACGTTTGAACAAATATCACGTTTTGTGCACCTGAACAACATTACACTGACCCTGGAGTCAGACACCCAGATGACGATCGACATACGCTTTGGGGCATACCTACTGTCGAAGACCTGTGCGAACATAACGCACATAACACTTGAATTGAGAGATGAGATCAAAGACGTCGACATCACAGCCGACGATGACTTATTCAAAAGTCTTGAACCCCTTTCCCCTTCACTACAGTCACTGGACGTGCGATTCAGAGCCAAAAACATGACCTTCCAATCTCTGCGATCACTGTCCACATACACACGGCTGACACACCTGTCCATAACGTATGCGCACTTAAACGACAGCCACATAACCGACATTCACATACACTATCCACAAATATCTGGACTTTCTATCTCACCGGTACTATGTAGTGAGTGACCTTGATTATAATTTGGGTCCTTAAAATACTTTTCAGAGATTAGATTATATTCTCTACCCATAAGAACAGTGTATAAAACGTATTGAATATTCATTTTCTTTAGCATTTTGTCGATTTAAAAAGCACTGGAATCTAGAGATGGTTGAGCTTTCGAAGAGATACGGCCCTGTTATGACCGTATGGGTTGGACCGACACCTTTCATATTTATATGTGATCTGGAACTGGGAAAAGAGGCCTTCAACAAGTACAACTTCACAGGAAGACCTTTTTCATATTTTGGTAAAGGGATAACCCATTGATAGTGACTCTATTGCTAATAATAACATGACCTAGGTTATACATTCAACAATGAGAATCACAAAGACTGCGATGAAGCACCTTGGGAAAATTTGAGAAAGGTGTCCCAAATCACTGTCAGGTGAGTAAAGGGTGATATAAATGTATAATCTTTTGCTCATTTCTCGTACGACAAAAACAACAGAAACTTTTCAAAGACACCAATTGTTCCGAAACTCGTTGAAAAGGTGGTCAAAACTAACGTCGATTTGATTATGTCTAAAGAAGGCAGAGATAAACCCTTCTCTATTAACAACTACGCCTACTCTATGTTCAGCAATGTGATGGGAAGTGCTGTCTTCAGCCACAAGTAAGTCCTCTAAAACATACAGTCGTCGACCGTTTGTTACACTCTTTGGCTTCGAATAAATTGTTTTATTTTTAAGAAAATTGATATTAGTTTTGGAGAAGTTGTTGACATTAAGGGTGCAGATGATAGTATAGTGCTTATTAAGGGGGACATTTACAATAAAATTAAATGACCTAGCTATCTTTTATTATTCTCAGCTTTGATATCGAAGATGAAAATCTGCAGAAATTCAAGTACGTCAGCACTGACTTTCAAACTGAACTTGGTAGTTGGCTTTTCATATACGAGTTCATTCCTATCGTTCGACTCTTCGCTTCTAACCCATTGAAGAAATTCTACAAATACTGGTCTGATGTGCACCGGTATGTCATGGAAATGATTCAATCACACGAACGCACGTACGATGCGAACAACAAAAGAGATTTCATGGATATTCTCATCCAATCAAAACTGGATGCAATACAAGAAGAGAAGAGTTCTGCACAATATTTCAGCGACGAGAGTATGACCGCAACACTGATTGAGTTGTTTTTGGGTATGAATTTCACACTTAATATTAGCCCCCTTTGAGTTACACACAAATTGTATTGAAATTGAATATCATTTACATTATAATTGATTTTATAATAATGTTTTCAATATAAACATCACTCATAGCCTTATTGCTAAAATACCCCTTTGACACCCTTTGTTAACTAATTTTAAAGCATAACTTAAAGCCGTTCAATAAATATAAGTACTTTTTGCCTTTGAATGAATGGCAAAAAAGTGCTTATATTTATTGACTGTAATATAAATTCTATAACAAATAAAACCGAAACATATATTAGAATTTGATTATAATTTTAAAATTTATTTTACAGCCGGCGCCGAGACATCGCACACGACGTTCAAACGGATGATGCTATATATGGGACTCTATCGGGATGTACAGAAAAAAGTGCGCGAAGAGATCAATAGGGAATTGGATGGACGAATGCCCGTACAGAAGGACATGGAGACAATGCCCTACACATTGGCATTCATATCAGAGGCGCTGCGAATGAGGAGTCCTTTACCCGTCGGAATATTTCATATGGCGCTCGAAGACAGCAAAATAAGTTTGTTATATATGGTTAGGTTAAAGCGATTTTTAATTATTCAATGTACTAGGTAAATTCCCAGTGGCCAAGGGCACGCGAGTCGTATTTCATCAGCAGTGCATCGAACTCGATGAGAAGCACTGGAAAAATTCAAAAGATTTCAATCCGGACCGTTTTCTCAGACCTAATGGTGAATATCTTGAGCCAAAGGCGGGCACATACTGTCCCTTCGCCATTGGCCGGCGCCAATGCCTCGGCGAAAAGCTCGCCATCGCTGACCTGTTCCTAATATTGGTCCGATTCATACAACTCACCAACGAATGTGACATCGCTTTGGAGGACAAATACTCTGACCCAAATGTGATGCAATGGCCGGACCCCATATTCCCGTCGATGCAATTCCCACTTCCATACAAACTAATGTTAAAGACAAGAAAATGAGAAATTCTATTATTATTAATACAAAAATAATTATTGAAATTAATTCTAATTATAATCGCATACAAAGAGTTGATATAAAACTGTTGTCAAGAATGACATAAATAAAATAGAACTATAAATATGTTCATTAATTGATCAAAATGTTGTACCTGGATTACAAATAGTGCCCCTGGTATTAAGGTATTGGCATATTGCAAACTAGTTACAGAATCAAGTAATCTGTCCAAGTTCATTATGCCCCTTGAGTATAGAGAATAGATTACTTGACTATTTTCACATCAATACAATTGTTGTGATATTAGGAAGTGTTTCGCAAAAAAACAATTCATTCGTTTCCTATTAATATAAAACACTATTTCCCAATGATTTCCCTTTTGAAGGTCAGGGATCTATTGAACATTTACAGATATAATAAAAACAATATTTTTTATATTATAATTAAAATAACATTTTTTAAAATTTTTGTCAAAAATTTTTTTTTAATAAATTTGAAAAATTTTTATTAATTGAAATTTTGTCGAAAAAAATATAATACATTTTATTAGAATTTAAATTTTATACAAATAACAATTTCTACAGGATCACTTTATGAACATCTTAGTCATGAATTGAACTTGTGCATTTTGTTAATTATATATTTTGCTATATATTAATCACAGTATTTCTTGTTCCGCAAATTAATTGATTTTTGAAAAAAAAAATATTTTTATGATCCAAACGGACATTCAATGTCACACTTCGGGAAAGCTGTCCAACACTTTGATGAAGGGCAGTATGAATGAGGCGGTCCTCTTATCTGATTTGTGCTTTCTCATAGGAGGCGTCAATTTTGAGCATTTGTCTGAATCTAAGTTTTTGTTCAAAAAAAGTTAATTCAAATATTTTTTTTGACTACTTTTTTTTAACTGACCCTCACTCCAGTCGCCGCACAGTGTGTTAATGGTGTTCGTGAATATGTCGCTCACGTACTCAACATTCGCTTCAATCCTGTCATCCGTACAGATGTCGTACTTTTTGGCCGAAGCTCTCATACAGGCATAGATTTTGTGATATTCACTACAAAAGAATATAACAGAATATTTAGTATCGCATAGAATATGACCCAATAATAACACCCTTACCAACAGATCTGCGGTATTTTGCGCTTCTCCTGTTCATAGTACGTGCCCTGGAGTGCGTCGATGTACTTGTCCTGGCAGTGGGCGTAGTTGTGTTGGGCTGCGTTAGCACAGGGGGCGCCACTCAACAGACGCCTCAGTCGTTTCGATTCCTTACGACACAACGACTTAATCATCTGTTTTGTGGTGTAGACTACAATCGATGTCAACTGTTTTGGCAGATCTTTCATGCAATGAGTCTTATAGTCTTCGATGGCTTTTATGTATTCATACTCTTCGCTAAAAGCCGTGAGAGAGGGGAGAGAGAAAAAGGAATAATTTCCTTTATAAGTTTACCATGGTCATATGGTCATCGTGCAATGAAAATACAAAATCAATTAAATAAGGAATAATTTTTTGTCGATTATATATCAGTAATACTTTTGTTGAAAATTATTCGAAATTTTACGAGAAAAATATATATTAGAAAAACTGTAAAAAATATTTTAAATAAATTTTTAAATGGATATATTCATAAAACTTATCTTGGTGATTTCAAGGCTCAGAACTTTTTAATAAAGAATTTTGTACTTACTCGCAAAATGGCCCTACTTCTTCGTAAGTTTCGGGAAATTTTCGCCAATATTTACCAACATTTAGCGCCTTAGACATTGCGATGTCTATGTCGTTTAAGCTGTCATTGTTGCACACATACCTGCCCTCAATGCCGGCGCCGAACGAAACGATTATTGCAATAAACACTGATTGCATATAAACTCTATTCATAGCTGTATTTGTTTTATAACATTAAGTGAAGTCAAATCAAAATGAAATGAATTGAAAAACTAATGAAATGAGAAATTTTGTTCGCTTTTTATATGTGATATGAAATGAGGAAAATATATATCACAACAAAGAGTATAACAACAAAAATAATAACTGCGA
>JAQIXR010001149.1:0-15076 GCA_034700825.1 Quadroppia sp. Gr-Ori-00064
TTGCAATTCGCATAGGGCGCTAATGTTAAATTGCAATTCGCATAGGGCGCTAATGTTAAATTGCAATTCGCATAGGGCGCTAATGTTAAATTGCAATTCGCATAGGGTGCTAATGTTAAATTGCAATTCGCATAGGTGCTAATGTTAAATTGCAATTCGCATAGGGTGCTAATGTTAATTTACAAATTCATAAATATAAATAACTATTCAATTAGGCGGAAAATGCCATTATATTAGTGTTTGACTAATCCTGGTTTTGTTTATAAACATTGAAAACAGACTTCTCTAATAATTGCTATGTAATTGTGTCTAAAATATCACATGAATTTCATTTCAAATATTTTGACAATAATTACAATAAAAAATCACTTTTATTGACATGTTTTGTCTTTTCATCCAATCATTGATTGACAGCTAATGTGATGAGCATTACATACAAATGAAAGTCAATTCAAATGCAATGAATGTCTAAAAGTGTTTAAACGAAGAGATCATTTGAAAAGACATCAATTGATACATAAAAATTAAAAGCCATTTGTTTGTGATTACAATGAATGCGATCGAAGTTTTGTCACATTATATGCATTGAAAAGACATAAAAATTTTAATTTCAGATAAAAAACATTTTAATTTATAAATAAATGATTGAAAAATGTTTTAATGAAGAGTTTTAGTGAAAAACATTTACTCAAAAAACTGAAATAACAATTAATATAAGATATTATATAACTTTATATAACTTTTATCTCTTATATCCATTCATATCTCGATTGACACACATTTGAAATATGATTTTGAATAACATTTTTTGTTCTTATTTTGCATTCATTTTAATGTAATTGAAAATACAATGTTTTTTATGAAGAAATACAATAAAATTCATGTATTGAATGACACAAATATTTGTCAATTTGTTTGAAATATTTGTACAAAAAATGACTTTTAGATATCTATTCCGTTTCTCATATTTGGCCCCACTTTTGGTTTCACTACTAATTCCGTTCACACTATTGTTGACGTAAATTATCATTACTATAGCTGTAATCAAAACTCATTCAACAATTCATATAATTATTGTTTCGATTCGATGTTCAGATACATTGTGGCCGTGTATGTGGAACATGATGTTCAGCCATGGCTGCCATACATTAGCGAGACCTATGCCCAACCCCCACAAGCCGTACTCTTTGCACAGTTGTTCACAATTATATCGCTCTTAAGTATTACTTAAACTCAAAGTGAATTTTTATCATTAAATTTATATTTTCTTTTTCAGTGTTTTGTTCAATAGTTTTGCGTTACATTGAAATCAATGCAATCATTAAATGCGAAAAATTTTCATATATTTTAACGCTTTCATTACAACAAAAACATTGGATCCAAGTGTTCAACAAGTGGTCAATAGTGGCAGCTCTGGTCATATCGATATCGACGTTCATGTTGGCTACAGTTCGGGTGTCAGAGCTCTATTACCTACACATTAGTATCGCTTTCATACTCTTCACTTCGGCACCCGTTCTGTATGTAATCCACACATGGATTTCATTTCAATTGAAGCCTACAATCAATTCAACGTTTATCACATATTTTCGCCTTTTCCTCACTTTAGTCGTGATTTTAGACGGCATTGTCTTTGCATTCACTCAGATATGGTCTCAGTTTTCCACTGTCAGTGATCTCATCGAAGGTTTGATGGCTTGGAGTCCAGAATATTCTTTAAGTGTTCGACATTTAATCGCTTCGAGCACTGAATACATCTATGTATTGCTAATCAGTCCTTATTTTCTGACTTATGTCTCAGAGATTAAGCGCTTGAAATGTATAAAAAATGCTGAGTTTGAATATGAGTTCAAGTGAACCGAAACCACCCATGTCTTTGTAATTGGGTGCCAACAATAAGCAATCGTTTTTTTATTAATGTGTTTTATTATTGTAAAAGTGATTTAATTTCAAATTAATTGCATATTTATATACAATTTGACACAAAAAAAAATATTGAATAATAAATGTCAGGAAAATATGTGTTAAATAATTATCAAATTTTTTTATACAGCGATTGAAAAACATTGAAATTTTTAAGAGAAATAAATTCAATAAAATAACGAAATGTTCACTAAATACAAATAAAGACAATAACAAAAATAATTAATCATTTGTTATATGTTTTATAAGAAATGTTTTGCAAAAAAAATTTAACGAAAAAATGTTTGATTCTCACAATCGAAGAGAAATCCAGTTTTGAGTAAAGTTTTGAATGAATTAATGAAATGAAGAAAATGTGTAAAAATTTTCCTCATTATATGTAGGCTATGAGGCGAATGCCTGTTCCTACCAGTGCTACCAGTGTCGAAGGACTGTGTTCTCAGAGATCAGTCGTTAGTTTGCGAAACAAGTTTTCGATTCATAACAGTGAAAGTCAACAAATATAGTGATTTTTGTGAAGATTTTTCCAAGAAATCTATATTTTCTTCTAAAGTATTATACATTTTTGGCGTCAAATATAAATAAATAAAATTATATTTTATAATAAATTCTCAAATGAATGAAAATTTATTTCATATGCTTTTCTGGTCACAACTGGTCTCCAATTCCCCATCTGTTGGACTGAAGTTTAATAAAATGTTTGATTAAGTGATTCAACAAATCCAGTGTTGAATATATTGGGCGCCGAATCCATCGCAAAGAATATTGTGTATTGAAGTTACGACTTTTACGACTTCCCTGAATATATATTGAATATAATTGCGTGAATTTTCTGCTCCAAAATCACAAAGGCATCAGTGGATGAAAAAAAAGGTCTGCAATCGATAGGTGCAGACGATATACAGACTGTTGACCATAGAGTATGTGAAGAGAAAAAGAGTAAATAATAATAGAAAAAATATATTAAAAAACTTCACATTAAATGACAACTTGTGTTCGATCTGCCTTTCCATCGTTCCATTAGAAGAAAGGTGATTCTAAGCGGTTCTAGGTGATTGGAGAAATGGCCAGGATGAGTATCATGTTCATGATTGCCAAGTACTGTTATGTAGGCGTATTAGTGCTGGCAATCATATTCTCGTCGGTGTTGTTCGCTGTGGGCTTGTATGCGCTGAACGACCCCGAAGACCACAGTGAATTGTACCTGAACATAATGAGGTACTTTAGCATTGATGAGTTTGCATATAAATCCATATTAAACGAGACATCTCTTAATCAAACATTCAGTAACAATAATAACACCAAAGAAGATAACGTTAAAAATCAGAGTAAGTTTTAAAGCATTAAATCTCTGTTAACTTGATTTTGAACAAAACAGTACAAGGTTTTGTGATATCGTATTTGAGGTCAAAACCGAAACAATATTTTTTTATCTTATCTGAAGAAAAAAACTATTTTTAATAAGCGATAATAATCTTAATTCAATGAAAAAAAACATTTTTTTTTCACTTTTCAATGGCATAAAGATTTTTGTGCAAAACTCTTGCAATTATTTGAAAATAATTTATTATTAATATTAAGTATAAATTTTCTTAAGTTTTCTCATTAAATAAGTTATGATTAAAATTTGTATTTCTTTTTTTTTGGGGAAAATATTAAATATTGAAAAAAATGTTGGAATCGATTGAAACATAAGTTAATAAAAAATAAAAATTTTGTATGAAATCATATTCTCTATTAACTACTGATCGCTGCTATAATTGAAGGTCAAATTAGAAATATTAAAGCCTTTGATTTTTATAATATTTTTCTCAAGTTTTACAATATTTTTTTTTTGTAAAATTAGTAAAGAATTTGTAGACTATAATAGATTAAATTTTTGTTGATTCGGCCCCTTATTAACCAAACCAGTTATTCATATTTTAACTTACAATCAGTTCCTATGAATAAGAATAAAGAGATTTTTTTATCAATAAAATTAATTTTTGAATAAAATATGAAATCTTATTCATTATATTCTTTGTCATTCATTGTATTCATTGCAATAAAATTATAAAAACATAACAAACAAAATATTTTAAATACATTTATAAGTTTTATTAAGAATTATAACACAAATGCTTTAAAATTGTCTTTTGAATGCTATGAAAAAAATATTATTCTTTACATTAAGTCATGAAAATATTATTTAAATGATTTTATATATCAATTGTTTGATAAAATTATTATAAATTAGATTTATTTTTTCAATGTCTTCAAAAGAGCTTTAATTTAATGTTTTAATGCAAATATGAATAAATTATTTGTGCAAACAAAATGAAAATTTTGTTTAACAAATATTTGACATAAAATTACTTTTTCATTATTTGTCACTAAATTGACATTTTATTTGACATTTTTGACTCTTTCTCAACACTATTAGCGAACAGTTCAGAAGGTATATAACATTGAAAATAAATGAGATTTTATTGTCATTTAACGAAGAAATGAAAGAAATTTATACAAATTCTTACTGTAAAACAATTCTCTATAAATGATAACAATTCAATACAAACCACTTCTGTAAATGTCTGACAAAATCGCAAATTTAATTTGTATTCAAGTATTCATTTATTCAAAAAAATATAACAAATCATTGATTGACAATAAAAAGCACTTTTATCTCAATTTAATGAATTTTGATTAAAATATAAATTAAATTCCAACCTAAAATTACCCCTGAAATAAGATATCAATTTTGCCCCTGAAAGTTGTGAACAATAATTTTGTTTATTTAGTCACAAAATAACTTCAAAAACAGATTCGGATATAAATAAAAGTTTTGTTTTAGACTTAAATCTAAACTCAATCTTCAATCTAGACTTCATGGCAGCGATAATGATATTCGTCGGCGTTATTTCGGTCATCATTGAAGTGATAGCACTTATCGCAGCTCTATTACATCACATGACCATCACTTTGGCCATCCTTCTCGTCATGGTCTTCGGCCTCGGGTGGAGTGTATTCATGTTGGGAACGGTGGACATGCTCTCCATCACCACACAGTCCATCTTCATTGTGTTGGCCACCTTTTATCTCGTTGTGCTCAAGAGAGATGCCATGGCATGCAGCTATGACAGGGGCACAGGGGGCAACATCCAGGTCGACGATGTCGAAATGAATAGAACCGGTCCAATGAAGAGATGCTCAGCTGATCACGTTTCGAGCACTGGTAGTCCACTACCTGTTAACGGAACTGTTAGTAATGGGTCCTTAAATAACAAGAATTGAATTGAATATTATTTTGAAATTAATTTTTATTTTTACATTTATTTCAATTTCTTGTCTTAAAAAATAATATAAATATTATAAAAATATATAAACAATGTTAAACCATAATATAAGATCTCCAAGATCCTCTCAATTTATTTTGGCCATTTGTTTAAACGTAATGAAAATGCTGTACTCTTCAAAACTGCCCCCTTATTCAAGGTGTCATTCAGTCAATTGAATTGATTTATTTCGATGTATTTTATGGTATTATTATTTATATTCTTTGTATTGAAAAATATTTTTTTTGATGTCTTTAAACATATTATAACTTCTATATCATTGTTAATAATGATCTCAAAACAAATGATTTGTATTTTCCAAACAATATTAATATAACTCTATTTTTATTAATTATTTTAATCGTTAAATGCATTGAAAAACAAATCTTATTTAAGCATAAAATTAATAATATTTTTATAATGTATTATTTGTTCGTTTTATCCAATGGTTAAACAGTTTTTTCATTGAATTTTTCCATTTCATTTTGATCTGTAATACTGTTTCTGATGACAAATAAAATCTTTTCTTTTCGTATTGAAAAGAAAATAATAAATGAAAAGAATTTTTTTATTTATTTATTGGGAAACAAATGATTTCATTCATTGATACTAAAACTGATATAAAAAGAAAATTTTGATAAATAGAATAAACGATCGATAAATGAGTTTTTGAAATACAATTACATAAGAAAAACATCAAAAACATGAGAAGCGATAAAACATTTAGGAATCAAACAGAATTAGGTCAGACTTAAGACACTTAGCAGTGATTTGGTGGGCGCCGACCATTTGTATACCTCTTAATTTGAACCATATTTATGAATATAACAAACAAAAAGTATTGTCAAAATAATCATATTATTTGAAAATATTTTTAATTCAATTCAAAGATTGAATTTTTATGAATTTTTATTTGTTTTTCAATTTTAAAGTTAAGTATTTTTTTGATTATATTTTATAAAATGTTTAAATACTGTATATATTTGACTCTGATCTCAATCTGAGGAATAGTTTTTGGTTTGACTTTAAGGAAAGTTTTGCAGTGATTGCAAAGTATTTATGAAATGAATTTAAAAATAGAAATAATCTGTAAAATTCCCAAAGAATGCGTCTTTCCAGAAATGACCAAGGTCTATATTTGTTGCATGTTTTGTGGAAAGTATTGATTGAAATGAATTGATGTTAACATGCATTCATTGCTATAAATAATACTTAAAATTATTCACAAACAAACAGCAAATTATGAGAACAAGTGATTCGTTTGAAGAGATATATAAATATGTTTTACATTAAAAATAATATAATTAAAAACAATAATTCATTTGAGGATAATTTCGATGAAAAATAAGTTATTTAAAAATCGCTTTCAATTCTCTCAAAACGTCTCTAACGTCTCTTCACTTCAATCATTCAAATCATTATCAATTAATGTGAATATAATTTAAATAAATAATTGAAGCGAAAACACAATCGACTCTAACTATAGGTTGAGTTTTGGGCCAAAACAATCACTTAATATAAGACTCAATAATTCATATTTAATTATACGAAGCAATGAAGCAATGCTTGAATAAAATGTTTTTCATGAATGGTTAAAAAATATAGTAATACCTTATCATTGATATTCTAATGATGACCAAGGTTGTTCTCAACTGAACTCATGTATTCTAAGCCTTGAAAGTCTATGTGTTTCACCATTACGTTTGGATTGGCCTTAAGAATGGAAAAACATTTTTGCATCACTTTAGGCATTGACTCTCAACAGGTGTATACCAATAGAGACTGATTTGTGTATTGAATTACATGAAAGGGTTGTTAATAAACATGTAATACAACTGAAAAAAGCGATTCAATTATAACATTAATATGTCTTTCGTTTCCTCTAATCTCATACATATTCAACGGAATGCAAGACACAAATACTTGGATACTATGAATCGTCTGTCTCTAAGAGACGGTAACTCTTCAGAGAAAATACATTCAATAACAGAAAACTCATTAAAACTTATGAATGACTTATGGTCTCATATTAGAGACGTAAACATATTTTTGTTATAAAAATATCAATTTATTTTGAATTCACAAAAAATAAGATCTCTTTTTGGCAATCCATGACAGAGTCTATACATTAGTAATGAAGTATTAGTTTTTACAACAGAATCTAATCAGTGAATGCATTGACAATAGGACAGTCGGCTTCATTCAGTCCATTTGAATTTGCATTTAACGTCACAGCAAACGTAATACAGTTTCATCGCATCGGTATTCTCCTTAAGTAAGCCCTGCATGAATACAGCCTCTGGATGTTGGCATTTGGGACAGGGATGTACTTTAGTGCGCGCCAGAGTCGGGTCGTCGATCACTTCAGGCGGAATGAGAGCCATTTCACTGGATGTGAGACAAAGACATTATTGAATATAAGACACAAATGTGACAACAATTCAATGATCACTTGATTTCATGTGTAATTTGATTGACATAAACACAGTACTCGTCACGAGAGGTGTCCTTCTGGTAGAGACAGGAACGACACTAGAAGGGAAAGGGAGATATTTGGTGTCATTAATTGTTATATATATTAAATCACATACAAAGTAGACGAGAGTTTTCTTCTCTTTGTTTTGTTTCGGATATAATATATTATTGCTATAAATATGTAATAAAAAATTCAATTCAAAAAATCATTTCATTCTTCAGTCGTATATTGAATACCATTCCGGACAGAATCGGATATTTACGTCCATCACATCAACCGAAGTCTTGTTTTATCAACTCTTATAATACAGTGAAGACACAAACCCCTTACAAACAACTGAATGCCCTTAAAAACTCATAAATGATTTCAAGTGTTAATCACTAATAAGAAAAGTAAACTTTTTGTCAATTATTTTAATCAAACATTTTTTATGAATAATTAATACAAATATAATGTCAAAAATGACATATAATTTAGATTTGATTTAATTTATTGTAATATTGTTTGAATTTATAATGAATTTTATTATTGAAATAAAAGCGAGAAATCAGTAGAAAATAGAATAAAATAATCAAAATATCCATAAAATAAAAAACCCATTCATTGGTAAGAATGCATTTGTTCAACAGATGATCACTTTCTGTGAACGTTCCCAATAGTAGACTCGGGTTATAAGTGTTCCTATAGTTGAATGAAGCGACTGTCCATTCCTGGACATTGTCTGCATGTCTTGTGACACATCCATAGTGAGTGTGTCCACTCAGCACAAGCCGTGGTCTCAATGAGTTTAGTATTAGTTTTGAGGCATTATATGAAAGACAGTCCCATTTCTCAATCAAAACTGTGTACTTCTCTGATGCTGGCATCGCATCCCTGTCCTCATCGCACAGGCCATCATTCTTTCTATACAACGGAAAGTGTGTCAAAACAATTGGTCTGTTTTTCATCGATGAACACTTGTTATGACTGTTTGGACACAATTGATGTGAAATTGATTGCAGTTTTTGTTGTGCGTCAGAACAGAGTTGACAAAAGTCTCCCTCAAATGTAATGCTATTCAATGTAACGAAATTAATGCCATTTATTGTGATATGTTTCACAGAATCGGTTTGAAAGTCGCGATCGAAACGTGATTTCGTATTGAAATTCATGGCATAATGAAAGCCAATGTCATGATTGCCATTCATCACATGGAAAGGTATTTTGGATTTCATTACTTCCGCTTAAAATTATATATACATTAATTTCAATTTATATTAAGACAAAAAACTTTTTAAAAATTATATTTCAAAACACATTATAAACAAATGTTTACCCGAAAACAAGTGTCGAAACCGATGAACAAGTTTTGCAAACTCTATGTCATCGGCTTTTCCGCCGTTGTCGGTGACGTCCCCCAAAACGAACACTCCCTGTGGTCTGAACATCTTCAAGGCCACCACAAAAGGGACATACATTTGATATTCGCGATACATATTCTCTAAACGGGTCCACAAGTTATCACTTTTTAGATGTATGTCTGTTATGAACATCACATTCGTTTGCTTGAGTTTAGTGTCAATTGAAGGCCAATCGCATTGCCATAGATTGGTGTAAATCAACGCAAACTTAACACTAATTATTATAACAATTAACACAAATAAACTCAAAGCCAATTGAAGTTTTGTAAACTTTTTTCTTATAAACATAATGTTTAACAATGTTTTTACAATAGATTTCATCACTTTTGATAGCCATTGGCTTTTATATCCATCACCTCATGTCTGAAGTATTTATCGACTTTTATGTACAGTTTGTCAAAAAAAGCAAAACTCAATTATAAATGAGATTCGATAACAAGTTTTAAATATAATATTTATATGAATTGAATTGTTTTTATAAAACAATTTTCACTTTTGAATAAAACAGGGAAAAAATTATATAAAAAATTAATAATTAATAACCCTTTTGTTGAACACGAAATATTAAAGCATAAATAGTTTTATATAAAATTCATTCATTTGTTAACCAATACATAAACATCAGTGAAATTATTGTTGGCATAAGTTTTGTGTTAATTCTCTTCGAGTCGTTTGTGTTTAAATTCACACAAAATATATTAAATCAAAAAATATTATTCAAAATATTAATACTTTTTGACGTTTTGTAAGACTTTTACAATAAATATATTTATACTAAAAATCCAATAATAATAATAAAAATAATATATTTTTACAAACAATATAACAAACATTGAATTGTGGTAGCCGTGGAAACTTGTTCTTGCTTCAAACCTGTTCTTCAGCCTAATTATTCATATGTGTAAAACACACCCTTTTATCAAAAATAGTATATTTTTATATTATATCACATTTTTTTCTATTAATCTATTCATTCATTTCCGTTGTTTTGACCGAATGTTTGACGTGAAAAAAATGTTATATAATGTATTTGAATATAAATAACTGAAACGATCCGTCTCTTCGTGACTAACAATCATTTTATACAAAAAACACAACTCATTGCTATTTACAGTTAAATACAGTGTTTATCACAAAAACACATCACTTTAATTGTTGACAAAGAGTATGTCAGACAATACCAGAATATTCTTATTTTTTAAAATCCTTTTAATCATGATAAAACCATCTGATATCAAGATGTTATGTGAAAAAAAATCAATTCTAAATAGAATATTTGCCAAGTTATTTTTACATTACAAAATATATTCTTGAATTTCAAACCTAATTTAAAGACAAAGTAAAAGAGATTTTTAAATAATTTTTTCATTATAATATACATAAAGCAGAGGAGAATAAAAGGAATATAAAATATTTTTATATAAACAATGTATTGTTACGGGAAATGATGTTTAAGAATATTTCACCTTTTGTCAAATATATCACTTTTACCAAAGAGTAATCAAAAATTTCTTTCAACCAAACTGTAGTGCATTTAAAAAGCTCAAAAATGAACCCCACTTTGTATCCGCTTACTCTTTGGTAAAGATATGTAATTCAAGTTTGAATTTTTTAAACATCATTTTTAATCACAAAAAAATTGTTTATATAAATATATTTTATAATCATTTATTCCCCCTTAGATTATGTATATTTTAGTAGAATAATTATTTAAAAATCTCTTTTACTTTGCCTTTAAATAAGGTTTTTAATTTAAGAATATAATGCCTAATATTGCATAACTGCTTATATTTATAAATATAATTTTTATGTGAATTGTCATTAAATGAGTTATATATCAATACTATGTTATAATAATTTGATTCTACTCTTATGAATCTGATCCTCCGACAAGTCCTTTAACCATGTTGCTTTCTTTATCTACTTTGATAATCTCTATTCTATTGAAGAATAATTGATGATTTTCCTTGATGATTTTATGGTTAAACATTCATCTAATGAAAACAATATCAAAATTCTGATTTTTATCAAACATGTGAATAAATATTACCTAGATCATTTTTAATAGTAATTCAAATATCGATGTTTCACTCTAAAATCATCAAGATGAAAAGAATTTTTATCTGGGTCAGTCATATCATCATTATTGATAGGATATAATAGCACTAATACTGTATGTTTAGACTGTTTTGTGGAGACGACTGTATTGTTGAGAATTTTATTGTTGTTTATTCAGAATAACATTAATAATGACAAATCATTTAATACTTCACTCTATGTATAACTTCTGTATGAATAATAACTTGTATATTATTTCTATGTATTGAAGAGTTGGCAATAATTTTGATATGAAGGCATAAATTGTATTAATCTTTATGACATCCTGTGGCCGACCATTTCATAGCACAGGAAATATAGCTATTTCTTCACTCTATTTAATCATTTATTTTAATTAATTAAATTTTTGTAGTTTTTTGTGTGTTATTTTTCCTGGCCTGTGGTCAGAACAGCCTGTTTGAAGTGAAGGCTTAAAAACCAAACAAATATCAATTCAAACAAAATTGACATAAAATTAACATTTTTATTAAACTCTTCATAAAATGATTTTAATCTAAAAATTTGAAAAACATTGTTATATATATTCTAATATTTTTTTCAATAAATACAATATCTGTCACAAAAATATTGATTTTAAACTTTTTAAACAAATTTTAATAAAGCGAAAAAAATAACAGAATTTTGTTAAACAAAACTTTCTATAAATCATAAAACGTTTACTATTTATGAATAAAAGTTTTGTTTTGAAATTAATTCATAAAATCAAATCAAATGATAAAATATTAGTAAATATATTATTAATATTTTCAATAACATTCAGTAAATAATAACAGAATATTTAAAATTAATTTTAAATCTTTTTATTCAACAAAAAAATATTCAGAAATTATTATTATTATTATTGTTCTCAAACTCCAGGGTTTGGTAGCAATGAATTCATAAGCGATTTGAAATATGGTGTTTGTTGTGGATATGAGGGCGAATGCCGTCCTTTTGGCGAATATTTAGGCGAATGCCCGGCACCTGAAGGTCCGACAGAGCCTACAGTGTAAACATGTTGTCTGACTGAGTCATACTCACGGGGCTGTTGGACATCCACTTCCTCCTGAAGCAACTGATAGGTAGGCGATTGGGTTATGTCGACATTGATTGGTCTTTGCAATTGATTTCTATTGTGGGCCATCACCGGTGGGGGCACCGATACGGGCCGGGCCGGATAGGGACTGACCGGTCGACTTAAGAAAGGATAAATCAATAAAGACACTGAACTGGCATTAGTTCTGTCTCTACTCTACCACTAAAGGAGACATTTAGGCGAACGAACGAAACGGACAGACATTTAGTACAAGAAAGCGATGAAAAAGCATTGAATTCATTGTAATATTAGTTTGAATTAAATTGTTTTTAACTATGAATTCGTCAAAATATTTGTACAAAAAATTAATTTATATATAAAAACCTTTTATTGAAATACCAGTGATTTATAAGGAGTGCAAAAGTGATTGAATTCAAGAATTTTGTGTACTTTTTATTGCATTGGAAATACTATATCTCTTTTATGTGTTTTGGATTGAATTCAAACATCAATTCCAACACTAATAGTGAGTAATGGAAAAGATTTTTCTTGTTTATTATATTTGTATTAAAAGAAAAGCACTTTTTGTGACACAGTTTTGATGTAAAACAGAGTATGTATTGAAAAACGAATCAAATATTTAATTCATGTCTTATTCGTGAAAATTATAAAAAGTATTTTTCAATCCTTTCAAAGAGAAATGAATAGAGATTTCAATTATCGATTCATTCACTCAATAAACCAAAACTTTAGAGTATTTGATACAAAAGTTTATCTGAATTTGAAATCATATAAAAATAGATTGAATTTTGAGAGTTGAGATGTTGTGCGAAAGGACAAGGAATGGGAGGTTTTCACTCATAGAAAGACATAAAGGCATTCATGTTGAACGTGAAAGAGCAGTCAAAGAAGGCCAAGGAGGTATAGTAAACGATGAATACCGACTAATACCTTGGCCATCTTTCAGTGAAAAGGAAAGTCAACTTTGAATGTGACAGAAAAACACCTATAAATTGAATTATGATTTGTTTCTTACATTATCTCATATATGACTTCCCGAATGACATCTTTGAGTATAAGACGAAACGACTGGTCGTTATGTGTTAGTCATATGCGGTCTATCGGAGAACTGGATATACTTCGCATATATCTATTCCGGGTATATATTATAATGTTTGCATCACTTGTTATTTGGCTTTCATTTTATAACTAGTATTTCATAACTATTTTTAAAATAATTATTTTCTAATTCTATAATTGTTTTTAAAATCATTATTTTTTAGCAATTTTTTTCAACATAAAAAACACACAAATTCTTACGGCATGAGAACATCGGCCACATTGTCATTGCTGTACATATTTAAGGGTGAGTTGTATTGGAGATGAACGACACCCGGATTGTTGTGTTGGACTCTCTGTCCATACTATGGAAAACAAAGAGTTATTGTTATATAAAGTGCTATTCGTTTTAATACTCTATTCATGACATCTTCAAATTTGTTGGCATTGGGATTGATAATAGTTCTGGGCACTTCATGCCAACTAGGTCCTTCCATATGGCGCAGGTATGACCCCGTTGGCCAATCTCGGCGCACTTTTGGCCGCGGCTCAATCAATGGTAGAGTGCGATAAGTCTTCACCGAAAATAGATGACAAACAGAGCGTGAAATCGAAAGTCAAACAAAAATATAACTTCATTTCAATTGTTATTTAACTATAAATAATATTTAAAATAAAAGTGTTTTTTAGAGGACTCGACAAAAATAAAGTGAAACTGATTCTTATGATTGAATCCAATGATAATGAATGAATGGTTTTCCATTACAGCACTAATAGGCCTTTCCCTAACCTGCTTGGATATCGCCCACTGCTCTCTTGCCTTCTCTTTCAAGTATTCTTCTGTATTTGTTTCGGGTTTTCGTATCGATGAGTCGTATTCAAGGGGTTGAACACTAGGAATAATTCCTCTCTGTATGGGCACCTGTCGGTATGGTGTATGACTGGAAGGTGGCTCTGATATATATCCCGTAGATATAGAGCCGGGTGAAAGTGAAGTGGCTTTAAAAATATGTTTAAAATATTCGTTAAAACAAATCTTCAGATAAAATGAGTTCAAAACAAACATTTAATAAACAATTATTTTAAATGACTTTTAGATAAACAAATATTTCTATAAAAAACTATAAATCTTTACAAGAAATTCATGATAATTATCACACCAGTGCTACTTCCCTGTGGGCGCTGCACCTGAACATTCAGAGTGTTTGCCGTGTGATTGATTATATCCCTGGCCTGCGAGTGAGTCATCGGTGGAGTTGTGGCCGATCTGTTGCCGACATTCAGTAAGACATCGCCCGAACGCAAGCCGGCCTCAGAAGCAGGACTTCCAGGAATTACCTAATTTTATGTGAATTGAAATCATTTTTTCATTAGTTTTTTATTTTGTTTAACAAAAAATAATTCGATTATAGTCTGAAATAAAATGTTTTTTGCTTTCAATTAATGAGTTTTTCTTTTCTTTTTTCAAACACTTCCATCAAAAACATTTTTCGTATGAAATTCTATACAAATCAAAACCAGAGCTCATTTTAAATACTGTAGTATTGAAAACATTTCACTGGAATTACATTCAAAATCATATCCTTTAAAGTGCTCTGACGTTAAAGCCTTATGAATATCGGTTACGATATATCAGCACAACATCAGCCACTCAGGCATTAAACTACTATTTCTATTGACTATAAATAACATTAAAAGACTTCTAATTTTTATTATCAATTGTGAGAGAGAAAGAGTGGAGAGAGAGAGAGAGAGAGAGAGAGAGTGAGAGAGA
>JAQIXR010001150.1:0-15055 GCA_034700825.1 Quadroppia sp. Gr-Ori-00064
GATTTAAGTAAAAACTCGATATAAGTAAAACTTTTTGTCAGCACCGATTGATTTCTTAAATCGAGTCCTAACTGTATAAAGAATAATAAAAAGAGAAATTTTATATATAAGTGCTATAAGTGTTGCCATTATTTCCATTTCCATCCAAATGTCTGCTAAACAATTGGATGTCATTATAAGGGCTTTAATGCATTGATATTTTATTGTTTTTCACTACGAGTGCACTGGTCTTAAGGCACTGGTATGTCGAAAGGGATCGCGCGCGACATCAATATCACGAATGCAATGCAACTCTGAGCTGAGCACTGGTAGGCGATTGAAAAGAAGTTCTTCAACTGTCCAACTGTTATGAGTTGGCAATAATAAGAATGAGTTTCACATTTGGCAATAAAAATGATACAATCGATTGGGTGTTTGGGTCGAGAGGAACGGCAGAGCACTCGAAGAGAGAGAAGTTTTTAGTATTTGCTTTATTGACAATATTTAGAGTTAAAAATGTTTGCAAACCATTGGCCGTTCACTATATCTCTAATGCATTGCCAGAACAGCACCAGAATATTCTTTGTGTCCTATCAATAAAAATGTGATAAACCATTACATACTATACTATTAGTTGACTCCTCTGTCAGTGCTTTCCCTCTACTGATCAAAACTCAATGCATTTTCAATGCTATCATAAAATCGATTCAATCTTAAAATTCATTTAAAATTATATTTCAAATGAATATTAATTTAATAAAAATGTAATTCAAATCAATTGATTCAGAGCTGACAAATGGAAAGACTGAAAATGACTTCTACTCTGATGTTTATTCTTTTGCTTATGAGTTCTTTTGCGATAAAAATCCCTTTTTTTAATTCTCACTCAATGTGTAAACTCCATAACCATTATCTGAAGGACTGGTAGGTCTAATATTATTTGCAAGCAATGAAAGTCAAACAACACTTGATTTTAGTGAATAAAGTGCTTTTGGGATAAATATTTAGTATAAGGCATTATAGCACATATACATTGTTCGATAGGCCAGAGCTCTCGGCTATAGAGTGAAGACCAGATCCGCACATAAATTATAATCATTATAATCATCGAAATTATGGCCGACTTTTATATGAGAAGCAGTGAAGCAGACGATTAACCAGAAAAATGCATTTCCTTCGTCGCACCGGCAGTTCAAGTCAAACATAGGCTCAATTGATCGCAACTCTTAAACTCATTTTCGCATATTTTGTACACAAGAGTAACTCTATTGTCAAACAACTAAATGTTTGTATCGTTTTTCACCTAAAAATGTATTCCCTTTTCTATTATCTTCTCAAAAATTACATTAATATCAAACATAAGGCGTAAAGCATTTTCAGCTACCGTTCCCACACTGTTAGAACCACTAAATTGCATTGTATTCACAATTTTGATATAGTTTTCATGTTTTTGATGTTTTTTGAATTGCAATTCATTATTGCATTTACAAATCCGGTTCCCTTCGAGCTCTCATGCATTAGCACAGGTATGATAAGGAAATTTATTAACATATCATTTCATCAAATAATTACTGAATGAAAGTGCAAATTGTTTTCATATTTTGACAAAAAAATAATAACTTTTTTGATGAAAATCTTTTTATACTTTCATTAATAAATTGTGAAAATAATAGAGTATTTCAGTTATTATAAGACATTTCTGTCATAACTGACAAACTTTTTCTCGACTTAAGACTTATATCAATGGCATCAAAGCCTCAATACGTGACACCGAATGACAGCTCAGACATAACACCAAAACTTCATTCACTGTCACTCGAAGTGAAGTTCATTTCATGTGTTCTTTGAATTTCAACTAATTTTGGACTTTCTTTCGATTTAAGTCCGATTTTAGCCTTTTCTGAACTCGAATCGATTTCTCCCATCATTTTATTGACATGATAAATAATAACCAAGGATATATTATGAACAAATTCAATAGAATTGGGTCTTTTGTGACCCAAAAGT
This sequence comes from Quadroppia sp. Gr-Ori-00064, assembly GCA_034700825.1. Lineage (NCBI taxonomy): Eukaryota > Metazoa > Arthropoda > Arachnida > Sarcoptiformes > Quadroppiidae > Quadroppia > Quadroppia sp. Gr-Ori-00064. Next base: position 1,987 of record JAQIXR010001150.1, read on the forward strand.
AGTGTCAATATTTGCGATAAGTTTAGAGCAAATACAAAATGAGTTATAAATCTGTTTTTGTTTGACATGAAATTAAATGAACAAAAATTAATTTTGAACCAAAGGGTCGAACGGTTTTTGCCCACAATATAGGTATAAATGATTGCATGTATTATTGTGTGCATTAATAGCGGAACTCAGGTTTGGGAACAGAGAGAGTGATTGTGAGGTTTGTGTGATATATATGTTTGGCTGAAATGATATTTTGTGCCAAAACTATTTGATTGCCGAATGTGTTGTACATATCCCGAGGGATCGGTCGGTCAACCCGTCAATCGTCGTGTGTGTCGAACAAATGGATTTAAGACGACATCTTCGCCACTGATATGAACATCTCATCCATGCCTTCGAGCAATGCATTGCAATCTCTTTATTCAGTTGTGAACCAATATTTCTATTAAATTCTTCACTCAATTCATGTTTTCGATGAAGTGTTTAATAGAGTTCTAAACACTAATGAATATAAGAGATGTCGAGTCCAACCAAAAGGGCCGAGTATTTAGTGAATGAGAAACTTTAGCCCAAAAATCAATTGTGATTTCGGTTTTCAAAAATGATTTCCGTTTTGATCGATCGCTTGATTTTTTGTTTGCAAAATATAAACTCATGTCTTATTAGGTCTACTCTTCGATAGTATTAAAGAGAAGTTCAATAATATTTGAAGATAAGAGGGTTAGACATAGTCTGACGTAGATCTGACCAAGAGCATTTCATAAAATAATATACATTCCAAGAAAATCATATGTATATATCATTGGCTATCCATTCAAAACATTGAACTATATTTAACCTCTTTTTAAAAAAATTTAAAATATTTTAACTTTATTTAAATTAAAATCTCATTTCTTATGTAAAGGACAAAGAATTTCTGAACTATTTTCAACACACAAAATCGTGAACTGTTCAAGCTAATCCCAGACGTGTAGTCATTCAATATATAGAAGTATAAAAGTATTAAAATTGAACTGAAAATCATTTTTAACATTGTTTGACAACTTCTTCTTCACTCAAATGAGTGAATTTATCACAAAATTCAATTGAATTTTTCATTTTTATGCCTTAAAGAGACATTGAATTGGTTTTGAACAAACAAAACATTATTGTCTTAATCACTGAAAAAGTGTATCCAAAGACAAACTCAAGAATACAAAATAAAAGCGGAATTGAAGTGAAATTACAATTTGTTATCTTTTTTGGTAACAATGGTTGATGTGATGACATATGTGATGGCATGTTATAGACATCCATTGCCTATTCCAATGCTAACCTCGAATACGTGATACGATTTTGTTGCAGACCTCGACTTCGACATCACATAACTGGCCTCACTTTACGACCAATGCATTTGTTTTTAGTATATCTTCTAATGTCTTCTCCGTTAACATGTGATAAGAAACGAATGAATCTTTGAATTTCATTACACACTTCATAGACCTCTTCGTCGAAGACAAATGAGACGGAAGTGTCGGTAAACCTATTTCGGCAAACATTACATTAGATGTTGTCAGACGTTAAACAATTTTTTGCATTAGTTTTACATTTACTGTATTTTTAGAACTGATTACAATATAATATAATATAATAAAACTTAACTCAAAGTCACTTTGGCTTTGAATTTCAATTATATTCTAATGATTTCATTCTTATATAAAATACTGAATTTCTTGTAAACTTAAGTTCATTTCACACTTTAATTGATTTAAAAACTATTGACAAATATTCAAAACCACTTCAAAAGACTATTTTAATTATTATCTTTTCTGTGAATAATTGGTTTTGGTTTAAAAGCGTCGAATAATTGTATTAATCGATTGAATGCTATTATGTTCTATAATAGTGTGAGAATTGCAGATATCATTAAACAAATAGCACAGGGATGTGTTCAACACATAAAGACAACACTCATCATGTATTCTCCTTACGTCTGACTCGCAATTTTGCACATAATTATTAGAAAATAATTTGTTTGAGAAAGAGATTTAAATGTTTGAAACGACTATATATTCTGTGATTACAATTCTTGTCTTAACTTTGATTTTTCAATTCTTATGCACTTATTGTGAAATATTTCTCCTTTTCTTTGGATTCAATAAAAACATGATTTGAAAGGAAATGCGATATAATATCTCATATAAGACGACAACTAATGATGTAATTCAAAAGAATATAAATTCATTTATTAATATGATTTCAAAGAGTAATAGTTTTAGTCTTCAATGGTTTGAATTTTATATATATTTTTCATTTACAGAATTATTGAGGAATTGATTCAAATGAAAAACATTTTTTCCAGAATTTATGTAAAGTTATAAAAGTTTTTAATAAATTTCTTATTTTTGTCATTCATTTAATAATTGTTTTCATAAAACATTAATTTTTTGGTCTTTTGTCACGAATTCATTCATTTCTTACAAAGCAATGAAATACAAATATATGACAAATTTGAAGCAAATATTTTTAAGAGATAACAATAAAAGAAGAAATGTTTTTAAAAATTAATTTTAATTTATTTAATAAAATTAGAATTATTTGAATAAAGAAAAGATTTTTTGTTATAAATATATTTCAAACTAATAATTGTTTTGAGAAATAGTCTTAAGATATATATTATGAATTGAAAAGAATTCAACGAATCGTCAAATGTTAACATGAATTGCATTTTGCGATTCTTTCCATAAGTTATTGTATTTTTAATTCAATTAATATAAAAATATTTTAAAGCAAACAGTTTTGAAATGTTTTTAAATATGTTTTTAATTCAATAAAGTTTTCATATTTTAAACGTTATTTAATTTAATTTAAAATACAATCAATTAATCAATAATTCATTAACTCTTAATCCCATCGTCTTTTGCAAGAGAATCAAAGATTGAATTTTCATTTGATAATAGATTTTGTGGTAAATCCAAAGACACTTCCTTTTGATGAAAGACATTAAGAATAATTGTTAATGAATTCAACGATAAAGTCATCAAACATTACATACCATTCAATACAGCACTCGATTTCAGTCTAATATAGTCTTCAATCGATGAGCAATTGTTAGGACAGTTGGAAAAGGCTTTCCTTATATTGGTCTCAAATCGACGTCTCATCACTAAGATCAGCACCTGTTCCTCAACAGATCCATTGGCCAGACATGAGTTCCAGAATATGACCACAAAGTGAGACAACTTTAAAGAATTGAATGTCAATGAAATGTTTGCCATCTTTTGGACAATCATTGAATCATTGAATCATTGAATGCATTGTTTGTCACATGAATTGAATGCAAAACATTTGAAAACAATTCAAACGATTATTTGATTTCAAAACTAAATTAAACCAAAAAATGAGTCAAAACTCAAATCAAGTCTCGGATGAGATGTTCAACGAAGAGCTCACCGACGAAGAAGTGGATCAGTTGCGCAAGTCGTGGGAGATTGAAGACCATTGGGTCTTAAGACGTGATTTCATTGTCACTCATAAAAGCAAATACTCTTTGGATCGACTCTTATGTTTGGCTCAACTCTTCGTCAACATTGAAGTCTTGGGCAATGAGTATAACAGCCATTGATGTGATCATTGAATCCATTGTTGACACCATTTGTCCTCTTTTGCAGATATGATCCAAAACTGATGGAAGAGATCTCGGTTTTGGCCAAAGATCTCAACACTTATGAAGACCTCAAGAGAAAGAAATGCAAAACAAATGAATAATTATTTCAAATGTTTTTTACATTTAAATCAAAATTATTTTTATATAAAAACTTATTATAAATTCATTTGATTTTTGTTTTCATTAAAATATTTATTGAAATTCATTTCACTTTAAATACAATTAATTTGTATAATATTTATAGAAATATATTTAAAAACAAATATAAAAATCATTTTTAATATTCACTTCACATTCAATGAGTTCTTCAGCTCAGAAGAGGTGATAAAACACCTGACCATTGATGACAACCCCTTCGACGAGCACTTTAACGCTATTTCAATACAAGTCAAACAATTCTTACATTTGATATTGAATGCAAAACTCGTTTCATATGAAAAACACAACTTTTTATAACAAAATTATATTTAATTTTAATATTATTTTCAATCAATAAATGAATAAAACTTTCATTAAATAAAACTTCATTCAAATGAATGACAAAACGTATGACAAATAACGCCATCCATTGGTTGTGAAGTGACTCACATTTGAAGGGATTTTGTGTTAAAAACATTTGTTTGAATAACACGTGTTTTGGACTTTCATTAACTGTTCGCTCGTTTGGTATTTAAAACAAATTGTTTTTAATTGAATTTAATTGTATTAATCGATGGGAAGACCAGGTATTGATTGGTCGTCACTCACGTCATTGTCAACAGAGATGTCATTCAATTATTTCATTTTAATCCATAGGTTTCAGTCCTCGCGGAGGCTTTGGAGGCAGAGGTGGCGGCCGTGGAGGTCGAGGAGGCGGTGGAGGAGACGGTGGAAGCGGTTGCTTCAAGTGTGGAAAGGAGGGCCACTTCTCCCGCGAGTGCCCCAATAGTGGGGGAGGGGGTGGTGGAGGAGGAAGTGGTTGTTTCAAGTGTGGAAAGGAGGGCCACATGTCTCGCGAGTGCCCCAATGGTGGGGGTGGAGGAGGCGGAGGAGGAAGTGGTGCTTGTTTCAAGTGTGGACAAAGCGGTCACTTTTCCCGGGAATGTCCGAATGCAAGCACTGGCGGAGGCGGTGGTGGCGGAGGAAGTGGTTGTTTCAAGTGTGGACAAGACGGCCATTTCTCCCGGGAGTGTCCCAACAGTGGGGGCGGCGGCGGTCGGGGAGGCTTTCGGTATGTTTTGTGTGAATTTGAATTGAAATCTAAATCTAAGATCACTTCAAAGTGGAGGCAGAGGTGGTGGCGATAGGGGTGGGTTTCGCGGAGGTCGTGGCGGCGGAAGGGGTGGATTTAAAAGCCCAGGTGGAGATCGCGGGGGTCGGGGTGGACGTGGAGGCAGCAGAGGTGGCCGCGGAGCTGGTGGTGGAAGAGGAGGTTTTAGAGGAGGAAAGAAGACAATCGTCGAACCCCATAACCGATTGGAGGGTGTGTTTATCGCAAGGGGCAAAGAGGACGCGTTGGTGACCCGCAATTTAGTCCCGGGTGACTCTGTTTATGGTGAGAAGAGAGTTTCAATCGATGACGAAAACGGCAAAATTGAGTACAGGGTTTGGAATCCATTCCGGTCTAAGTTGGGCGCAGCCATATTAGGAGGGGTCGAAGATATTCATATTATCCCCGGGTCTAAAGTGCTATACTTGGGCGCCGCCTCTGGCACAACGGTATCGCACGTGTCCGACATCGTAGGCCCTGAAGGCCGGGTATATGCGGTGGAGTTTTCGCACCGTTCGGGTCGAGGTTTGTATTGATTTGACATTTGTTTTGAGTTTTGATTTAATCTGTTTTTTGTCATTGAATTCAATGGCAGACCTTTTGGGTGTCGCCCAAAAGCGCAGTAATATTGTGCCGATCATTGAAGACGCGAGACATCCACACAAGTATCGAATGGTGGTATCGATGGTGGACACCATCTTCGCTGATGTCGCACAACCAGATCAGGCCCGCATTGTTCTCCTCAATGCCCAGCACTTCCTCAAAATCGGAGGACATGTCGTTATCTCTATTAAGGTATTGTTCGCTTAATATCAAAAAGTGATTCAATTAATGGTTTGATTGCTCTTAAGGCCAATTGCATTGACTCGACAGCACCGGCAGAAGCGGTGTTCGCACAGGAGGTGAAGAAATTACAATTAGAAAGAGTGAAACCCTTAGAACAGGTGACTCTTGAGCCCTATGAGAGAGACCACGCCGTCGTTGTTGGAATTTTTAGGTATTATCTGTCATTTGTGCCAAAGGGTGACATCAATTAATTTGTGTTTTATACCCCTTTTCAGATCAGACGTATTGAAGAAAGAGTGAAATTTTAATCACAATTACATCCAATTTAACATTAATTTTCATATTCTCTTCAATTGATTATATTTTTGCATTCATTTAAAGTTATATTGAATTTGATTTTAATTATGAATTTTCGTCAATTAATCGATAATTTAAACATAGATTTTATTATATGTTTTTTGAAAAGTTTTTATCAATTGATTGATTAATTCAAATAAATATCATTTAAACCAAAAGTATTTAAATTTAAATCAGTTTTAAACTCCGATTTGAATAGCATTTGAACTCAGAATAGTTTTAAGAAAACAAATGAAATTAAATTGAATTTTGATTTTGAAATCATTTTTAAAATGTTTGAAAATATAATCAATTATTCATTAAGTGTTTAGCTCTTAATTCCGGCGTCTTTTGCGAGAGAATAAAAGATTGAATTTTCATCAGATAATAGATTTTGTGGCGAATCGAACTCAAAGACTCTTCCGTCTGAGGGAAGACATGAAGAATTAGTTGACAATGAATTCATTGATAAAGTCATCAAACATTACATACCATTCAATACTAGCACTCGATTTGAGTCTAATATAGTGTTCAATCGATGAGCGATTGTAAGGACAGTGCAGTCGGAAAAGGCTTTCCTTATAGTGGTCTGAATAAGAGAATCCGTCTCCAAATCCACTGCTGCCGTCGCCTCGTCTAAGATCAACACTTTTGTGTTCCTCAACAGAGCTCTGGCCAGACATATGAGTTGTCGTTGACCGACACTCAGATTCTCTCCCCCTTCGGACACCTTATGATCCAAACCCGAGTCAAGAGATTTGACGAAACTCTTGAGATGTGATAACTCTAATGCATTCCAGACCTCTTCGTCTGAATAGCTGTTAAAGGGGTCGAGATTTGAACGAATAGTTCCACTGAAGAGAATCGGGTCCTGAGGTATGATTGTTAGTCTTGACCTCAACTGATGTAAACCTATTCCACTGATGTCTACGCCATCGATCACTATCTGTCCTTCAGTGGCCTCAATGAGCCTGAATAGAGCTAAAGTGAGTGACGACTTTCCAGCACCGGTTCGACCGACTATTCCTACCTATCCATTGACAACACATTCAAACAAATCATATCCAAAATCATTCAAAATTAGTCTCACTTTCTCTCCGGCTTTGATGTCAAAAGATATCTGTTTGAGAACTAAGTCGAGACCTGTTCTGTATTTCGTGGAGTAGTTCTTGAAATTGATGTTACCATTGAATGGCCAATCACTTCGTGGTGACGTCTCCTCTATATGCCATTCCGCTTCTGTACTTATGTCAGTGTATTCCAAGATTCTCTCGACGCCAACAATACTGTAATTGTGTTCAAAATGAAAGTGTTTTTCATTGAAAAAAAGGTCTTTTCATTACTTGTTCTCTAAATCAGAGGTCACTCTCACCAACCAATTTAGGTTCTGAGTAGTGCTCAGGGCATAGGTTACGATAAGCCCCACTTGACTTGACTCTAACTCTTCTCTGTAAATGACGGCAAAGAGTGCGGCGAAAAGTATTATAAAGTTTGCGATCATTTCCAGCCTTATAGACAGCCATCGATTGGCCGAAACGTTAGGATAGAAACACTCGTTGTTCGCGTCGACCCTTTCGTCCGATTCTTTGATGAACTTTTCGCTGACATTGTCTGAACGGACAAACAATTAAACAATTAATGATTTTCAACAATAATGTCATGTCTTGTATTACAAGCCCTGAGAGTCGCCACTCCTGACAGCGTTTCACTGAAGTGGGCATAAATTGGAGACTTTGTGATCGATTCCAGTCTTTTGAGTTGTCGAGAACTCGTTATATAAAACTTCTGTTCGTTTTAATGTATCGAAAGTTTAATCAACATCACAATAAATCAAATAAACCTGACCTGGATCAAGTAGAAGAATACAGCCACCGGAACAACGACAACCAGAAACATATAAACTTCTGTAAAGACATCAAACCATTAATTATTTTATGAATTAGTTCTTTGGAATCGATTACCGATTGATATGATAACGATTGTCGCTATAACTGTCAATAGACAGACCAACCAAGTTCTGGAACAATTCATTCTTAGATCAAATCATATCAAATCAATCAAAACCTTATGGTTTGTCCTAAATTCGTGTCACAAATGTCGATGTCTTTACTGAAACGGTTGAGAATCCTTCCAATGGGTGTCGTATCGAAGAAAGACATCGGAGAGTGAAGTATTTGACTCAACATTTTCATGTGTAAGAGTCTCGAAGACTTCACCACAGCCTGAGTCACTGCAAACCAACCATACGCTACAAATATCCCTTGCAAAACACCAAATACCCCTGTGAATCAAAAGTGAATCAAAAGTTAAACATAATATTCATTGAATTAAATTCCGAAACAAACCATAAAATGTGAGATAATATCCAGTTCTGTCTTCCCCCAAATCCGCGGCATTCGACCACTCAGACAACCAAACACTTGAGGCAGCGTTTGATGACTGCATTAAGACATAAGACATGAGGACATTAATGCACCAAAACATTGACATCGCTTTGAAGTATCTGAAGTAAACAGAATACTTGACACGACCCGTCTCAGTCTTCTCCACTTCCACTAACTTCGATTTGTCTGATTTTGTCTCTTTAATGGTTCCCGACTTTGATCTCTTTTCGTCCAATTCTTCTGATTCTTCGTCTTTATTCAAACTGTTCGCCGAATACTCTTTAATGAGTTGAGAGAAATATCCGTTTCTTTGGATGAGTTCATCAAAACTTCCGGTTTCACTAATCCTTCCGTCTTTCAGAACAATTATCTTATCAGTGAATGGAAGGAATGGCAAACTATTGGTCACCAAAACCCTTGTCTTGTCCTTTAAAAGACCAGTCTTTGAGTCCATCACTTCTTCGAATAAATGTTTGCCGACGTGTGAATCAACTGAAGAGAAATTCAATTATAAGTTCTTGAGATTATCTCAACTATTGATAGGTATTGTCGAACCGGCAGATAATGGGTCGTCGAATATGTATAGGTTGGCACTGCTATAACAAGCCCGGGCCAAACTCACCCTTTGCTTCTGACCTAATAATAATCAAATGTTTTGATTCAAAAACCATTCAATTGAATGACAACTCAAACCTCCGCTCAAATTAATCCCTTTCTCCCCTATCTCTGTCTCATCCCCTCCCGGAAGGATATCGAGGTCTGGCTTCAGAGCACAGGCATGAATGACACGTTGATAGCGTTTCTCATCAATGGTATTACCGAAGATTATATTATTCTTGAGACTTGAGTTTTGAATCCATGCCTGTTGTGGAACGTATGCTATTTTCTGATCAGAAGATCTGAACAAAAAATTTAAAAATTGAATAAAAGTTTTACGAAATTAATTGAATTACATATTAATGACTCCGTTATGTAATTCCATGTCACCCAACAGTGCGCTCAATAGAGAACTCTTTCCCGAACCAACACTTCCAACGATAGCCACGAATGAGTTCTTCATTATATCTAGATTTATATCTTTGAGTGAAATCTGTTCCTCATTGGTGTTCTTCGACTCGTCTTTAGGTTTTATATTTGCATTGAGTTTATTCCAATCGAAGGAAGCGTTGGTTATACTAATGGCATGTCTTTCATCCAAACCTCTGTCGACATAACCACTCAATTCGGATGCGTTCAGAAATTTGTTCAATCGTTTCATCGAAACACTTGTCTGTGAATCAAATCCATATATAATTATATTAAACAAACTCAAGACAATTGTTTCGAATCAATACCACAATGATTTGGGTGATCATCATTGGCAGCATCGATAGGGGGAACCGGAGGATATTGAAGAGGGCGAGGGATACGAATGCCTTCTGTGATGTCAATTGGTTTTCGCTGTCAATCAACACATAAATCGCGAAAGTGACGAATGAGACGAAGAATGGCGTGCAATACCAGAGGAAATGGAGTCCACATCCGATGTAATTAATTGTCTTCAAATTATTCAATTCTTTGTTTCTGATCTTCAGAATGTCGTCCATAAACGCCTTTTCCCAACCATACAGTTTGAGCACTTTTATGCCGTTCAGGATCTCATTCATGGCTTTCACTCTTTCGTCTTTGAGTTTCATTTGTTTTATTTGAAGTTTTTTCGAAACACTTGTCATATAGTAGTTGATTGGTATCATTAGCACCATTAGTGCCAGTCCTCCGAACACAGACACACCCAATTCGAGCCATAGGAAGTATAGGGCCAACACTATCTGTAGGGGCGCCGACCACAACAAGTTTATAAACCATGTAATATCAAGAAACCTCTGGGCGTCGACAGCCATCAGATTCACTATCTCTCCGGTCGTGGACTCAGTTTTGGACGCATTGGACAAACGAAGAGACTTTCGATAGATGGCCGCTACTAAACACGACCTAACCCTCATCCCTGTGACCATCATTCGGTTGTAATAATAGTTGAGCGAAAATATCTGAAGGGCTGTCACAAGGAATAGGAGGAAGGCATAGACATACCCGTGCCAGTCGTTCTCGTTGTCATTCATAATGAATTGCATCAAAAGTTTCATTATTTGGGGATTAATGAAAATCAATAAATCATTGAATAATTTAAATAGAGATCCAATGATAAAATAAAACCAAAATGTCTTCCAAATAACCCTTAAAATTCCAACCTTTTTCACTTCATAACCTGAACTCGAATTTTGTCTTTGAATTGATTTGAATTTACTTTTGTTTTCGAAACCATTGACTGAATTCTTGTCATTTATTTGATGTGTTCTTTCATTTATAACCCCTTTCAATGAAATCCAATTCTTATAAAATTTTGAATAAATTGTTTGACTTTTGTCTTCGTCACGAATTTGCCACAAATCAGATAAAGTCAATGATTTTTTCCAACCCTGTATTGCAAGCGATGTAAACCAAGAATAGAAAAGTCTTGAGAGAAAAGAAGAGCTTTCTTTAGGACAGTAGTCTTTCGTATTCTTTCGGTCATTGTTTTCGGGCAAACGATCGGCGAAACAGTAAATGAAAAACAGAATAATTGTTATAATATATTGAGAATAGAATAAAATCCATTCATAGAGTGGTATCAAATCCCAATGGGTGTGACCGTAAACCGTCGGCGCTCCACATATTACGGAAAATAATAAATAAAACCAAACGACACCTGAAGTATGAATTCCTTTAAGGACTTGACCCCAAAACAGACCAAAAATGAATGTCTAAAATGAGATACCATTTAATAATTTTTTTGGTTTATATTTTATGAATCAATTCATACAGAAGTGAAGAGTCGAACAAAAGCGGCACAAATGTCGACCCCTAATGGCTTATTATCGGCGTCGGTATCTGTCCTCAAATACATAACCAAAACAGTAATGCATTCCGAAAATGACAACAATATCAGAAGTGTTGCTAATATTTGTCTGATTTTGTTATAATAATTCCATTGAATTCTTTGCTTTGACTCAAAGAATGAGACAATAAGTAGTGGACTGAAGACGATGAGGAATAGGGAAGGAATCCAAACCAATACCGTCTTATTGAAGCATTGGGTCAGTTGTGGTGAGTCTGTATTCCAGGTTAGATTTGTGTCCTATCAATACAATAGATTTCAATATTATTCACTCTTTTTATTTGTTAAGAATTTGTTTTGTGTTTTTCGTCATTTGATTAGCTGTTAATAAGTTCACTAAAACTTATCAATTTATATGTGTTATAAAACGATAAGAAAAGTATCACAAAATCCTTTAACTTTGATTTTTGGCAAAAAACTAATTTTAAATATTTTCTAAAATCAAATATATTTCTAAAACTTTAATATTAAAAACGATTTGAATTATAATATTCATAAACCTTATAACAAATTACTATTTAGTAAATATTACATTAATTATAAGTTTTACTTCATTTCAATATTTTTTATCTTTTTTATAAACTCTTGTTTTAGAAAACAATTCATTCAAACATTCAATGATAGTAAAAACATTCATTTCAAACCAATTATAAATGATTTAAAAATTACCCAAAATTGTTGTCCACAAAACTCTTCAAAAACATTTGCCATAATTTAGTCTCAATTTTGAATAAATTTTAATACATGTTATGAATAGTGATCAACACATCCCATACGTCTTGAGGCAAAGAATGTAATAAAACAATGATTTTATACTACAATTCATATGAGATATGATTTGATAAACATTTTTATGTCTTTTCTCTTCAAATAAATAACGATTTGCTAACGAAATAACAATTGTTTTGTTGTAATAACAGTTTTGACACCAATTGTGATGCAATCAATGAATTCAAATTGTAATGCAAATGAAGTTAATTTTATTTCAAACAATTTGTAACCGATTTCACATGAAATGAATTATAACTTAATTCTAAATAATCTATGATTTTAATGCCTTAGTGAAAGTGAAGACAAATTCATTGATAATTGAATGAATGATAGCTTTTATGATAGCAATAATATTCTGTTATTGTTTATCGTATTAATAAGTTATATAAATATTTCTATAATTATATGTTTTTTGAATGATTTATTAAATCATTAGAATTTTCCTTTGATTTCAAGGAAAGGAAAGGCATTTGAATTGAATTCTCTATAAAAATCCATTTCTTATTTATATGAAACAAAATATTATAAAATATTTTATAAGCAAAATATAAATAGAATTTTCATTAAATCTTTGCATAAAATCATTGATTGAATGCACTCTTTGATGAACTCTAACCTAACCGTTGGGTCGAAAACAAAATTGAAAGTAAATTATAGAATAAAACATAAAATTATTCCTTTAAATGCATGCTTTGAATAATTGATTTGTCTGTGCTTTTATCCTCCCTGTCCTCCCCTTTCATTTGTTCATAGATTGTAATTTAAATTTTATTCTCCAAAATATAAGGACCGAAAGTGTAGTGAAATCACATACAAAGAAAAATTTCAGTTCATTTTGTTCTTCATTTTATGCTATTTTTTCTCTCACTATTTGTGTGTTTCGACTATTAATGCAAACAAACAATACTTTGAGTAATGACCAAAGCTCGGCAAAATCGAGAATTTAGACAAATAACGTAAAAAATTGAGCCTGGTACAAAAATAGAATAGCA
>JAQIXR010001151.1:0-15052 GCA_034700825.1 Quadroppia sp. Gr-Ori-00064
AATTTTGAAAATCGCATAATTGGTTCAAAAGATATTAACCATTTAGTAACGGAACTTCGTTCTTGTGGTCACTGTATGTCACGATATGTGCAATAGATGTCAGTCTTGTCTGACATGCAAACCAATGGCCAATCGATTCGTCAGCAAATGGTTTGCAAATTGCAATCATTAGTCGAGTCAACAAAAACACGTCTAAAGAGCTCTTGATTTAGATATCACACCATTTGAGTGATAGTTATCTGTATTGAAAGGTAAGCAAAGATTTGATTTTATTTATGAAAATGTCTTTCAATTGATTGCAAACAATGTGCTAATTGTGTGACAATATGTGGCCATTTGTAGTGCGTTGAAGACATCCATCGGATCAGACGAGACAATGATCAGTGACATTCAATTGGCGATCTTCTCCAACGTCTTAGGCGTTGCTCTCTTTCTTCTGGTAGTTCTCTATCATTACGTGTCTGTAAATAACGTCAAATGAATGCCAAAATCAATTCAATTATATCTCTATTGAAAGCAATGTTTGCTTTATTTGTCGTAAGTTTTCGTTTGTTTTAATATATTATTCAATAATGAGATCAAGTGTTGAGTGAAAGGTCTTTCCCTTTGAATGAAATGTGATTTTTTCCCCCTTTTTAGAGCGCTTTTAAAGTGAATGACAAGTGATTGAATTGCATGTGATTTGAAGATAATTTCAAAATTATTTAAAGATTTTTCATAATATGTTTGGATTTGACACTTTTGGGACACAAATACCTTTCCCTCAAATGAACACAATTTTTATCTAAAAAATGTCTAAAATTTTGATTAAAATGTTTTTGAATTAAATTGTGATTTTGTTTAATAATATTCTTCACATTTCATGTAATTTTTCATTCATTTTGTGATTTGCGAAACAATTGAATAAAATAATTGAATCAAATGTTAATGACTTTCACGTGATTTCAATGAGTTTTAACCACTTTTAGTAACTATTAATGACTTTGTGTTTCATTATCTCATAATTTGTTTTGGTTTTCATTTGTGACAGTAATTCAAAACCAATTTCATTGAAGCCATTGGTTGTGTAATGTGTTTAATATCGTCGACAACTTTGAAGTCCAAGTGATGTATATATTGAAAGAAGACTTCAATGATGTTGTGGTCGACCCAAGAGAACAGGCCTTTCATAATGTGATTCGAGAACACGTCATATTTGCCATACTTTTGATCATATTGTATGGCCTGTCCTATGCTGTCATCGCCAACTATAGGCGACGAAGAGAAGAGGTATGTCTTCATTGATATTACCACTTATGATAACTCAAATTGTCTGACATCTTCAGCGCAGACCAATTAAGGGGTTCTATAAAAGTGTCAAAAATGCATAAACTCTTATCGATTGGTGTTATCTCTAAGTCATTGAACTTTTAAGTCATTTAATAATATCTTATATTTAGCTCTTCATCGACGAAGAGGACGGTCTGGTCTATCGGATATCATTATGGATGTGCACCTTCTCATTGGCCGTATCGATAGGAACAGCACTTTTGCTCCCGTTTTCAATAGTGACGAACGAAGTGCTAATTGTATATCCGGACAGTTATTACATGCAATGGTTGAACGACTCTTTGATCCAGAGTTTGTGGTCATATGTGTTCGTCTTCTCAAACATATCTCTCTTTATTCTCCTTCCGTTCGCATATTTCTTCACTGAAAGCGAAGGCTTTTCCGGTTCAAGAAAGGGAATTATGGCCAGAGTCTACGAAACGTTCGTTTTGTTATTCCTTTTCTCAATTCTAGTCTTCGGACTGACATATTTGGTCTGTGCTCTCATGGGTTATAATGATATGGGTTTAAGTGATTTGTTTACTCTATGGCATTATTTGCCGTTTTTGTATTCGTGTATTTCCTTCTTCGGCGTTGTCTTACTCCTGGTCTGCACGCCATTAGGTATTGTAAACCTGTTCACAGTCTTGGGTGAAGTGATAACAAAACCACACGTTTTGCGTAATACTCAAGAAGAATATGAAGAGATAAAACTGGAAGAGTTGTGTTTGAAGCGCAAAATCGACTGTCAAATCGCTTTCAACAGCCCTTCCTCGCCATCAAAGTCCAAATCCATGCCATCATTGACAGCACTGACCGCAGGAACAGATCATTTGACACAATATTCTTCGATTTTGACCAATAACTCAAACATAAACTTTCGTTTAAATGCTTTTCAATACAATAAAAAACAACAAAACAGTCAAACACTGAAAGACCTCAAATCGAGTTTGAATGAACTCCAAGTGTCGAGGAAGGAGTTGGAGAAGAAGTTGAGGGTCGGTTGGATGAGACGTAATCTCGGCTACCCTTTGGCAATGTTGGCCTTAATGTGTTTGACAGCTGTGGCGGCACTTAATGTCGTTCAGAATACTCTGGAGTTATTGGTCGGAATCAAAGCATTGCCATTATCTACGACACAGCACTTCGTGTTAGGCATTGCCTCCCTGTCCAAAATGGGATCAATCGGTGCCGGTGTTGAGATAGCACTGATACTATACCTCTGGTGTGCTTCAGTCGTTGGCTTATATAAGATTCCAGTGATTGGAAGACTTCGGCCCAGACTTCACGACACACTCTTCACACAAGTGATTGGCAACTGTGCCGTCGTATTGGTGCTAAGCTCAGCCCTACCCCTACTGTCCCGAAGTGTGGGTATTACAAACTTTGACCTCTTGGGTAACTTCGGTCGCGTCGAATGGTTGGGCAACTTCTATGTCGTCCTCTTTCAGAACTGTGTGTTCGCCACAACGGCTGCGCTCTGTCTGACCACCAAAATCGTGACGGCAGTCAGTCGTGAACTATTCAAACGATTCAAAGAGTTTTCCAATTATATGAGGGATCAGTTCCACAAACTTTCTGGAAAGACATCACTCAATGCGAGTCTAATAGTGAACGGAATGTCGTCTCCAATGCATAGCATATGTCATAACAAAAACGATTAATTATTTAAAACATTTTTCAATAGTTTTATTATTTTCTAATTCTGTGATAATTCTGATGTGAAATGACATCAAAATCACAACTCATTTGGTCTTAGAATTGAAACAAATATTTTATCGAATTTTTATTTACAAAACATTTTATAATTTTTTAGTTTAATAATAATTTCAATTTTTATTCTTTTATTGAAACAAATGTAAGACTTAATCAAAAATGTAATTATAAATAATATATAATAAAAATGAACAAAATTATTAAATTATTGTTTTATTCAAAAAATTAATATTTATTTTCATAATTCAATTGAAATCTTATACAAAAATTCATATAAAAATGATTTTAAATTAAGAAAAATATAAAAAAATTATTTACAAATGCTTTGAATAGAAATGTTTTTAAATAAAAGTAAATTTATTTAAAATTATTGTTTGAAATATTCTATAATTTAATGTTTTATAGACAGTCTATAAGTCTATAAAAGACTAGAAATATGTTTCATATTTGCAATAATAATGAATTTTGAGCTAAAATTCGATAACAATAACTGTTTTCATAATAAGAATCAAATTGTTATGTCTTTGAAATACAAAGCAAACATCGATTGAAAATATTGTATGAATTTATTCACAAAATATGAAGAATTTAAATATATTTCAACCAATATTTGAGTTTAATTTTTATACTTTGTTTGTATATTTGAAATGATTTCTGAATATAGAGTCTGTGAAGACGTAAACATTTGAAGCATAAGTAGACATAAAGTAGACATAAATTCGTATCAATTGTTAATAAAATATTGCATAAATTGCATCAAAATTCAAATCCCTTTCCTCTTTGGATAACTTTTAAGTGTTTCTGAATTCGATTAATATATTAATCGATAATAAATTGTAATTCAATTTAAAGATCAAATCAAAGCAAAACAAATGAACATTAAATGTAAAACAATCAACAATTGAGCGATCGATTGATTAACAAAAAACAGACAAAAATTGTTATAAAATATTTTTTAAGACAAAGAGATCATTAAAACGATGTTTTAGACACTAATCGACAGCACTCTTATGTGAGAAGACTTTTGATATTCTTAGGGGTCGTCACATCGTTCAGGTGTCGAGTGGTATATCTGAGAGCATTGAGGAGACCCTCAACAACATTAGGCGGTTGTTCTTTAAGGACTTTAATAGAGCCCCTGACGTCTATGTGCGAGGACTTGACGAAAGCACCGACGGGGTGGACGTGATCGTAGAGTATGATCACCCCTACCATTACACGTAGTATGAATAGGATTGTGTCCTCCTTTTGGAACCGGGAGTAGAATTCACTACAAATGAGATTATATTAATTAGTAATTCATTTCATATAAATCAATGACTCGTTTCGAAACTGAACTCAATTTCATATAAAGTGTTAGACATTGAATGAAATACTCAACTGATTTTCAATCATTCTTTGGCACACTTTAGCCATTGTTCCCAACGTTTCGGTCGTGTTCTCAATCGGAAGCTCTTTATTATTGACCACAAAATGTGAGGTCGAATCAGACAACACCTTCAACATAGGGGTGGCGTTGGCGTAGAAGAGAGACATTCTGTTCGCGGTCTCATTGGATATATTGACGTCATTTTCAAAGGAAATACAATTTTCTTGATTTGCGATTCGAAGTCGACTTACAGTCCGTCGATAGTAACTGAAGTCGTTCTGAATGGAAGGGTTTGTCATTTTCATGTCATCGAACTTCAACACGAAATCCAATATCTCTGCCAATTGTTTAACCAAAGCCTGTTGTGTCGACAAGTGTTCCCGAGGACTCATAGACCCGGAGCACAGGACCGACAATAGTCTGGGCACACAGTCTTCTATAGAGTGGACACAAACACCCAATCGATAGACAAATGAATATAAAGTCTAATGTTTTCATACAATTGTCTAAACATCACTTTTTATGCAAAACCTCTGAACTCGAAACTCAAAGATCGATCAAATTCAAGATTAATAACCAGGGTATGAATGAATGAAAATGAACTCAATAATTGAATCCAAGATCAAAGAGTTCAGAACTTCAGAGGTTTGACAAAAAGGTATAAATTGTTTAGAAATGAAATTCAATTCAAACCTAATTTGAGTGAAAATTCATAGAAATGTTTCAGTTTGTTCACGAGAGGCAGAACTGAATCCCAGGCTTTGATCTGAAACTCTTCGTTCAGAGGATTTCCGATTGCCTTCAAATCAATAAAATTTTGTAAATAAGTTTTATCTCAAAAAACACAAAGTATTTGACTTATGAAAAAATAATGACTATTTGTGTTGAAAATAAAGTAAAATAATTGAAAAAATATCTATTAATTGTTAAATGCATTGAATGAATGAAAACAATGTATTACTTATATTATTATTATTGAAGCGAATCATAAAAAACATGTTTTTTGCAAATTTCAAACAAATGTCAAAAACAAAAACTGAATGAAATTTTATTCAATAAATTAGATCTAAATCTAAATTGTTATGCAATGCAAGAAAGCACTGGAATGTGATGTTCGCTGAGGTATGCAAACTATGGTCATACCTATAATGGGTTCTAGTCTTCAAATACAGTGAAGTATATGTTCTTTGACTCAATTAAAGCACAAATCAATAAATTGTGATTTCATTCAAATTCAATACAATATAACAATTATTTTCAATCATTTCATTTGATAATAAGTTGACAAAAAAGTTTAAATCGTTCAAAAAGTTGTCAAAAATATAGCTTTAAATGAAAGACAAGTTTTGATCGAAAGACAAATGGATTTCAATGTCAAATAAAATCATTTGTCATTCAAACCAATCGCTTGAATAGCCTTCAAATGCAAACACTATTCAAATGTTAATTAAGAAATGGATACAAAAGGAATGGTAGAAATGGTAGGAATGGTATACTTGTCTGATCTCATTTCCCGCGCCTTTATATGTCTGTAAATGAGATAATATATCATTTGCTTCAATGAGAACACATTCGACCAAAATATAGACATCTTTTTCCGTATCCGTCGGTCTCGCGTCTGAACCAAAACAACAGATCATATGATATGAAGACATCTTATGATATCTCTCAACACTTACTCTCGAAGTCGACGAACACATCATATTTGGGTATTTCCTCCCTCGACAACAATCTCAACAGATTTCCCATCTTTTATAACAATATTTATAACTAATTATCAAAAATAAAAACTTATTCTTTAAATAACATTAAACTGTAACTCAATCGTCAATTCGTTGGCAAACATTGAAAGCAATGATTAAAACTATTATTATATAAACGTTTCGTTCATTTAATTATATATCAAAACAAATATCAAATTTGAAAAATATTTTCAAAATAATTATTAATAAATAAATGTTTGATTGAATCGTGAAATTCAAAACCAATTTTCATATCATTTTTGTTTTGTAAATAAATTTAATTAAAGTTTCATTTTTTACTTAAAATACATTTAAAACAACGATAAATAAAATGTAATTAATTTTTGTCGTTTTAATGACAACTTTTTGTCACAAAATTGTTATACAAATCAAATGCAAACCAAAACCAAACCAAACCAAATGTTTTCAATTCATTCATAAATTATTAAAACATTCATTGATTTCACATAATTTTTGTTGAGTTTAACAACATTTCAATTAATGTTTTTTATATTTATTATAATATTAAATATGAAATAAGTTTTGATTAAATCAAAATCAATTGAATTCAAATGAATGACATTTTGTGACAAAATGTTGTCAAAAATAACACAATTTCATAGACTTTAAGAACTTCTTAAATGAACTTAATTTGCAAACAATAGTCACGTGTTTTGTCGTCCAATCGAATGCATTGAAGGCCTGAATGAGCGGTGAATTCGATTTCGAATAATGTTTTCAATTGTTTTCCATTCGTTTGAAGACATTCACCGAAAGTCACTTCCAATGGATTCGAGGAAAAGACGATTCGATTTGGCATTGGATTCAACGTCAGACCAAACTATGGCAACAATAAGACAATTGTTGTCACAATTATGTGATTATATCGAAAACGACTTCGACTTTGATTTGCAAACAAATGATCGAAGAGTTTGTGACACAAAAGAGATCCAAACAGTGGTTCCAAACCATCATTTGAGTGAAGACAACGACAAAGAGTGTCAACGAATGGACTCAAAGGTCGAAGCGATGGAAGAAATGCCAAAACAAGTGATTGTTTGCGATCTTAAAGACCAACAAATGGTTCCGGACTTGGATTTGATGTCTAATGAAGACATTGGTCTAATGGAAGACAACAGACATGAATGGACTGAAGACAACAGACATGAATGGTCTGAAGACATCAAACACATCAAAGAAGATGATAATTGTTCTCAACTAAGCGATGAAGAGATGACACAATCAGTTGTTCCTCAAATCAGTGGTCAATTGACATCAGAGACCAGTTGTGCCGATGAAGAGGAAGAGAAAGAGACGGCACAGAGAGTGCCCGAAGAGGTGTCTGTCTATCCCTTTGGTTTGGATCCAATCAGAATCGTTAGGTTCAAAAGGATCCCGATTAGAGTTGGACTCAATAGACGAGACAAAGCATTGCGTTTGCATTATATCAAAACTGACTAAACATTCATTGAATTCATTGTAAACCAAAGAAAACATTATTTTTTGTAAACTTTAATACATTTTAAATATAATTACAAATGATTTGAGACAATGATTTGAGGGAAAGGCAGTCAATAGAGTAATATCCGCTTTTCAATAGAGTTGCGACAAATGGGACAAATAGACATCCGGTCGCCACACATCTGACAGGCCCCGTGACCGCACAGGAAGATCATATCTGTCCACAAATCAATTCATTAGTGTTTTCATTCAATTCTTATGTTTTCTATAAATAGCTTTTCAAGTGATTTATAGCAAAAGTGTGAGGAATGGTAGGAATGGACTTACTTTTGATGCGATCCAAACACACCGGACATATGGTCTGCAAATCAAAGTCAAGATTCAAATTAAATTCTTTTGTTCAAGAGTTAAATCACTTCCATATCCGACCTGTTCTTTGATGTCTTGTAGTTGTTGTTGAAGTTTTTGGACGTCATTATTAGACACATCTCTGACCCCATTGTTCATCAGGTTTCCGATGGGTTGGGGGTTGACTTGAGGTACGGGTGGAGGGGCTGTATATGTCGTGTCAGTCAATTCAAAATTAGACATCAAATTCAATTCAATACCTATTCCTCCGCAACAGACAATGAATGGTATGACTGAATATCAATGGAATCGATGATAAATTCAATTAATATTTGTATAAAAAGGAAAGTGAATCAAAAAAATCATTAATACCCTGGTCTATGTTGGCTCGACATTGGACGCACTGAAAGGCAACCAAAGGAACGGTAGTTAACAATCAAATAAAAAGTAATGAAATTTGTGATAAAATACAGACAAGAAATATATTAATAAATACAACAATAATTACAATAAATATAAAGAAAAATATAAGAAATAAATTACTTTTTTCATGAGAGGCGCACAACCATCACAGGCACAGAGATGATTGCAGGGCTGGTATCCAATGGTTCACAGTTAATAAATTGGGATTATATATCAAAATGAATAAAACAAACCTTGAATAAAATGCTTGACTTCTTATCAGAACAAACCAAACACTCTTCGATCTGAAGAATAAAATTATTGATTATTTATTCAAAAAACAAATCAAAAATATCTTCATTTTCTCACTTTATTCCTCGACTGAACCACTTCTTTGCAGATCAAACACTTCTTGACTCTAAAAGTGAATATTTTATTAATATAACGAATATTGAAATAATTGTTAAAAAATTATTACAACTTAAAAATGTGTAAAAGAGATGAAGAAATGAAAATTTTTTATCAAATATTCAAACATGAAATATGGGATCAATTTGAAGAATAAGACATTTGAGTCGTTTTTATCATTCAGTATATTATTGAAAATCAAATATTTTATATTAAACGTCATTTCACTTCAAATCCTTTGGGAAAACTTTTGTTGAAAATTTTAATCATTTTTTTGATTATAAAATAAATAAAAATCATTTTATAAGCGATGAAAGGGTTTGGAAATTAACAGTTGAATAGACTTTAAATAAAGGGAAGCATTTGTTAAGGAAGAGATGACTCGATATAAGACACAATACATCAAATAAGGGGTAATTTACATAAGATTTATTTGTAAATATTCATAAGGGGTTAATATCTTAATACTAAGGGAATAATGAGAAAAATACTTGAGATGTAATATAATTAGAAAATAAATAAAAATTTTGATACGATTTTTAAACATTTGATTTTGTTTGCAAAACATGCCATCCCTTCAATGACAAAAGTTTGGTCAGAAAAACGTTATATAATTTGTTTGGATTTAAGTTATACAAATATTCTTAAGATTTGTTGTAATCAATCAATTAATCAATTTTTCATAAAAACATTATAATATTCGCCATTAAATTGCATTTCAATCAATTCAATCAAAACATTCAAATTCAAACCAATTTTGGAGAATGAAATCAAAGTATTGTTTCAATAGTGTGTAAATAAAAAGAAATTTGACTCAAAATAAGTGTTTTATTGGTTTTAATTTGAATTTAAAAGTTTTAAAATTGGTTTTAAAATAAGAAAAAACTCTTTGAAAGTAAAAGAGAGGAAAGTTGTAGTGAAAACGGATTTAAAAATAAATTATACGAAGCCTACTCTCTAAGGCTTTCCACTTGACTACAGGCGCACAGAATGTTCAGTATTTGTGAATTCTGTGATGAAAGGAAAGGGATCACAAATGGTATTATTAAGACTTTTGACAACATCTATATATACTGGAATGCAATGAAATATACACAGAATATGATAATGATTTTCATTGAATGACTTTACAATTCTAGAGCACCGGGAGGTTGAGGAATGAGACTATATATAGATTTAGACTAAATGTGAATCTAATACTTCTGTACAAATGGTTTGAAATCTAAAAGAATTCAAATCATAAATGTATGAAAAGTTAGTTTTAATGTCTAAAAACAAATTAATATAAAAGCACACGAATATATACCGGGGCGCACAGATGGAACATGTGGCCACATGACCACACGGGCCAAATATGGTATCCCTTTTGTTGTCCGAACAGACCATGCATTCATCGAACGTCTCCTGTCCTGTCTGAGAGCTGACCGACACTGGAGAGGCCGGTGCCTGACCTCCACTGCAATCAATACACAAATAATTAAATTACTTTTCAATCAATTTTAGGAATCAATTGTTTTCAGACCAAAGCCTTTCTTTATGACATTTATTCAATGTATTGCAAAGATTTGGATCCGGACAGAGATCTAATGGGGTTTGGCTTTTCTTGTTCTTTATGTTCAAATCGGCGCCGTTAGACACGAGAAAGCAGGCAATCGATGCACTGCTCTTCTTCTCTGAACCCTGAGATCCCAAACCCATGAGAAGCTAAACCGTAGAAAAAATAACAATAATTTAAGAAAAGTATTGAAAATAAAATCAATTAAGAATTGAATGAAAATCTCATAAAAAGTAAATTCTTATAAAAAGAGAATTTTTCAATAAATGAATAATTAATCAAAATTTAATGTAAATAATTTTTAAGGCAAAAGTCAAGAGGAATGTAAGTAAAGCCTGACTTAATGCTTGAGATGTCTGTGCTTTTAATGGTTAAACGTTTGATACTTTATGTAAACCCTTATAAGAACTGAGAACTGAAAAGTGATTTATGGGTTCTTATGTAATCAATGATACCTTTCCAACGTCTTGCATATCTTGAAGTTGTCTCAACTGAGACAATGTGTGATGTCTTAATGCCTCGTGAAGTGGTGTATCGCCATCTTTATCCGGGATATTCAGATTACAGCCTTCGCGCACCAGTAGCTAAACAGCAGAGGAATGTAAAGAAGAGGAAATACATATGAATGGCATCGGAACCAAAAATATTGCTTATATTATGTGTTAAATAATCGAAACGTTTATATCATATAAGAGTTTATGCTTTAAATGAAAAACTATTTTAAGTCTAAAAATAGCTTATATTCAAGTCTTATGTAAACCGTTGTAATAAGTCATTCCCCTTTCATGGCATCATATTATCTCACTTTCATTATCTAAAAACACATTTTTCATGAATGGAAAGACATTTTTGGGAACATTAATATCAAAATGAGAATAAACTTAATTAAAAGTTCAATCAAAAAGGTCTTCGTTTTGAATAATTGGCAGGAAATACAAATTTTGTTATATGTGCTTCAAATGTGGGATAAGAGGACAGGGAGGGCACGTACTCTGACAATTTGTGTGTGTTGTCGTTCAACTGCAAGATGTAGTGGTGTCTGAAGATTGACATTTTGCAAATCCATATTTGCCTTTCCGTTTTGCACCAACAGTTCGGCCACTTCTACGTGATTGTTGAGTGCGGACAAGTGTAGGGCTGTATAGCCATCGTCCTTCTTCTCGTCCACAATCCAAGTTCGCGCCAACTTTGACAATAATATTCTCATTGCGCTATCATTACAGGAATGGTATAAAAACGTCAAAATGTTGTGAAATCACAATTAAAAATAATTTATTAATATTTTTCCTATTGTTTGTAAGAATAATATATTTGAAATAAAATGATATTAAGATATAATATACAGTAGAAAGAGATGTCGTTTTTGATAATACCGTTTCTGAAGCAAAAATTTGAATAAATGTATGCATTAATTAACACATGAAAAGCAGACACAAAAAAGTGTACACAAATTGTTGCCATTTTTATTATATTAAATAAAAATGATATTTCGGTGGATATAAAAGGAATAGATTGAGAACAAAACCCAAATTATAGCACAGGGAATATGAGAGCTGATTGAGATTGTGTTATACTTTATGAAAGCTATGTTCTAAAAGAGCCGTACGTTTAGTGACCAACGAATATAATACTTGAGTTAAACAATATATTCATTGAAACTCATTGGAGAATTGAGAAGAATAGAGATTGACGTTAGTTAATGCATTATCTACCTGTGCTCTAATTAATTCCATGTCTAAATCAATAGATGATATGGCGCTAAAAACGAGACATTCTTTGTATATATTATAGAAGAGTGAAAACAATATTCATTTAACACAATCTCTTCTCTGCGACAAAATGCATGAGAATGACATGAAAGCAATGGTTTGAAAGAAGTTATAAAACAGAAACTTATAAATCAATGTAAAATATAAGTTAATTATGGTTTCGATTTCGACATAACGGCTCATATTCTGACATTTCTATGTTTTATGTTTGATATGAATTGAACTCTAAATAAAGAGATGTTAGAAATGGGTGAACAAACAAATAAAATACAGACTCAACGTATAAATCATTTTTCATACAATTAAATGACATGTAATTCAGGTCTGATATAAAGCAAGAGATGTATATAAAGATGAAAATAAGAAACAAAATAACAGTAAATGCATATAAAAAATGAATGACATTTCAATGAATAGTTAATAAAGAAAGAAAACACTAATTATTAATTAGGGAAAAAGTTGAGCAAAAGTGAACAAAATAGTTGTGCTCCCAGTGTTTGGTGCAGTCTCTGAGCCATAAGAGATGCCAACGACTATATAAGGGCTGTGAACACAGATCTGAACAGAAAAAGCATTGCAAATACGAAACATGAACTGAGGAAAGGAAAGGAGGAAAGGATAAGAATATATAAAATGGCACAAACATTAGCGCAGGGAATATATTGAAAGGTGAAAAAGAATAATATTTTTAATTTTTAATTTTATTCAACAAATTTTTCATCACTTAAACAGTAAATAATAAAAACAACAATTTTTTAGTTTTGAAAATATAAGAAAGACTTAATTGTGATAACACTTTGAATTAAGAGATCATTTTTCGACAATTAATTGTATTTTATTATCATTTAATTAATTGAAACAAATATATCATTAAAGTAGAAAATGAGCCAAAAATATGTAGTGATTGTGTTGTATATGAAATGCTATTCTTTATTATGTTTGTGTCCGACGATTCAAAAAGGATTAAGTTTTACATTAAACTGACGGCGAATGTGAGGGTCATTTATATCAGCAATTATTGCATTAAAGTTGATATTACATAGAAATCAATGCCATTAACTGTAAGTATGAATATTTTCGATTCAATATTAAACACTATTTACTTAATAACGAACTCCTTATCATTAAAAGTGCATTTGATTAGAGTTAATAAATAAGACTTAAATCTAATCAAAGTCTAAATAATGTATACATTTATTCCAACAATTAAAACATGCGAACGAAAGGCTTGAGTGAAGCAAATGTGACACCGATTTAAACAATTTTAATCACATTTCAATAATCATTCAAAAGTTTAAACATTTCAATGATAATTATTTTTGAAAATATAAAGTCAATAGCAATTGTGAACTACAGTTAAGAGTTTGAAAAAAAGTTATTCAATTGTTTTTATGTAATGAAAGTTTTGATTCACTCATTCAAGCCTTTCAATCATTGAACTGTTGTTCTAAGTGTTGGATATTATATAAAGATTGGTTTTATGTAAAATAACGTCAATTTAAACCATAACGTTATCCAATACTGACTGTAATGACTGTAATGACTAAACGATCAATTTTTGAGATAAAAAGTTTGTTAAGAAAAGGACATAAAAGACAACATTTCATTAGATTCTGTGAAAGCATTGGTATGAGTGATATAAGACTTTTAGAGCCAACTCTCAATTCGCTATCGTCTAAGTCAGTGAAAAACACCATTTCTCAGTTGTAGACCACATCCCGTTCCCTTAATTTCCATATGGAATGAGTCTCAAGTTTAACACTCGGTGTAGACTTAAATAACTGAACGAGACGTTTGTGTAAAATAGATCCCGGAGTACATCATCACTGGGATAGAGCACAAGGATGTGAGAGATGCAAAGTAAGCAAAAGTCATTGCAAATCATGTCAGTAATGGGGAGGGAATATGATGTCTGTGCTCACACATACCCTGCTTCTCAATTTACACAAAAATTCTAATCTGAATCGCATGTGAGCTAAGAGTCAACTGTTCAACACAAGCAAAGTCCCAGTGCTGTACGAAAGCACAGTTATACCCACCCATAAAAACGGGGCACATCTTTGCTCTCTCTGAGACTCAATTCTTTGGCGCCCCTTATAAGGACATGCAGTGAGTCTTCACAACTTCAGACACCATCACATCCTCACAACGTCTTCACAAATGAGACAATTTTTTCTTAAGTTAGTCTTAGTTTTCAATTCATTTAAAAGTTTTGTGCAATTCTTTGAGTTAATAATCGCTTCAATTTTCAAGTGATTGCGTGATTCAAAGACAGTTATAGTCTATGAATACTAATAATTGTAATAAATATTTAATTCAATTACAAGTAATATAATATTAATGAAGAAATAGTCGTCAAATTCGATGGTTTTGCTGAGAATATGAACTAATTTTCCAAACAAATGATAGCAAAAACATCTAATCTCTAACTCTAATTCATATTATCATTATTTTTCAATTCATTCAATTATTTTTGACTTTAATTCATATGTTTGTATCAGTTATTCATTTAAAACGATAGAAAAATAGTCAAAAATTTGTCTGAGTTTGTGAAAAGTTTTGTCTAATTTTTTGAAGAGGAACTCATATTTTGGATATGCATTCATTAGTAAGCATTTACTGTTGAATGTCTGTCCATTCGAGCGCCATATCTTCTTATACTTTCCCATATTTAAGCCATATGTAGGGCTGTATGGAATGTAAAGAAGTATGGAGTTCTGATGGATCAGTTGCGACGCTATACCAACAATAATAATATTCATACGAATGAACAGTCCTTTCAGATGGCAGTAAACGTCTAATTAAGTGATAAAACTGTTTACAACTTATAAATCAATGGTTTGGTACTGTATTTGTCTGTTTGGCCATTGAATTCATATTCACTTATGATTACAATTGTTGTCCACTTTTATGTCAATCGATTTGAGAGAGAGAGAGAGAGAGAGAGAGAGAGAGAGAGAGAGAGAGAGAGAGA
>JAQIXR010001152.1:0-15041 GCA_034700825.1 Quadroppia sp. Gr-Ori-00064
ATGAGTTATCAAATGTGTGTATTGATTAGCGCATTAATTATGTATCAAATGGTTATTCTTCTCCCTTCACTACTATTTCTGATAAGGCTTTTGAGGAAAGTTCAATACATTGTCTGTTTCTAAACGTATGGCTAATCTGTGTCCTCTTGTTTTTTATTACATTCCTGGCCAAACGAAAGTCTCTATGTGTTAGCGAATTCCCAGACCCCCTGACCTGAATGACATCGACATCAATACCAGTTATCTATACCTTATATGAAAACATATTTTTCAATCTCTTCTTATATTCAAATATTACTCATATTTCTTGATATCGTTTTTCTTCACCGATAGATATGTCGGAAATGATTGTTTTATTCAATGAAATACACTTTAAATGTATTTTTACTGCACATAAAAATCGATCGTTTGTTCACTAAAGACATTAATTTGTGTCAAAACTTTTAATTTGGTTTTAATTGGGATTTTGTTTATGTTTGTCTCAAATATTATATCCAAAAGTGATTTTGAAGTCAAAATAGATTAATGAAATGAGTTATTAATTAATAGTTATTAAACAAATAATTATAAAAATAGTGTAAAATTCAAACAAATTATATGTTATATAAATAACTGTAAACTTTTTATATCAATATTTAAACATTACTTCACTTCAGATTAACTTCGGTTTTGTTCTTATATTTCGCTAAAAATTTTTATTAAATTACGAGAAAAATAAATAAATTTAAAACTCAAACAAAACATCGGAAAAAGTATGAAAATATTTGTGAAAATAGCCAAAGGGTTGACCAAAAAAGGGCAATGAATGGCAAACTGTGCAAAATTTGCATCAATTCATTTTGATGGCACAAAGTACTGTAGCGCCGGTATGTAGGCTTTGGATGGCTTTTGCTGTGTATAACATTATAAAGTGAATTATTTTTATGGCAAAACTTGTTGTTATTTTAGTGAAAGTGTTTCTACTCTTATATAAAAATTTGGTCAAAAATAAACTCAACCATTGATTAAAGACTTGTTTGAAATGTACTTTAATATCGATTTTGAATTTTTCAATGGATTTTGCTTTCAATTGAAGGGCTTATAATGAGATTAGAATAATATTTTGCATCGTTTGACTCAATACCCCCTAAACCACTCTTTTTAATACTGCTCTGCATTGATAATAGACTGAAACTCATATTTTTGATCAAAATATTTACAAAATTTTGAAATACATATAAATTATATGAAATAAAAAACTCTTTTCTTTTTGAATACAATTCTCAATACAATTATTAATCTCAATGTTTCACAAGAAATAGCGAAGAGTTTATGCATTTCTTGATATGTTTTCATATAAAACTCATTAATAATTTTTTTTGCACCAAATGTTTATTTTACTGATAATAAAAAAGCCAAAAAATATTTTATTTACTCTTTTCAGTCGTTTCTCTAATACTGTATTACAGTATTAAGACTAAAAGTGTATCACTTTTACAAATGTCTGATAAAGTATTTTATATGTGAACAGAATATTCTGTTTTCTTAAAAAATATTTATTTTATGTTTAAAATTGAATTTTTCAAAAAACAAAAATTATTTCTTAAGGTTTTCGACATATAAAACATAATTGAATTTTAAATAAAAAATCTTAAGCTTTGAGAATAATAATATCGACAGAGAGTTGTTATTCTTGTCGATGCTATACTCCCTGAGCCGCTCATCCCTTTTGTTTGGACTTTTAAGGCAAATATGACTTAAAATTTCAAAAACGAAAAATAATTTGTATTTTAATTATTCAAACGAATGACTCGTTTTTGACTGTCAGCGAAAAATCAGTTGAAAAGCATTTCATAAATGAATTGTTTATATAATTATTAAACAATTGTCTTCTTTTAGGCAAACCGTTGCCATCGCTGGTATGGCTCAGGTCTGGCGCTGTCATCGACGACACATCCGAAACGATATCACAGGAAGAGTCGACTTTCGCTCGCAATCAATTAGTATTGCCTAAATTGGTTCGGGAACATCTCCTCATGGAATTGCACTGTCAGACCAGTCAGCCCTACACTCACGCCAGCGCCGACTACTCGGCCAACATCACAAAGACAGCTATCGTTAAAATCGATCTCAACTGTAAGTCGTCTCCAAATTGACAAACAATTTGATCAAAAATCACAAAAACAATTATAAAGAGAAACAAAAGACAAAAATAAATGTCTTTTAAAAATAAAAAACTTTTTTTTTCTGTAAATATTTGGGATCAAAGTTAAGACAGTTTTTTTTGTTGAGAAAAATACTAATGAGGGCTAGGATACCAGTGCTGGTGATGGCAAAAAATAACAGTGCTATATGTACTGTATATACCCCTTCGTAACCCTTAATAACTGCAAAGAGTTTGAAGGATTTATTTGTGAATAAATATATTCTTTGTTTTCATATTCAGTGAAACCATTGATTGTGTCGATTGTGGGCCCAAACAAACCCCTGTCGTCGGGTCATAGGTCAGAGGTTAGGTGTCGGTCGAGTGGGTCGCGACCGCCGGCGCAGATTCAGTGGTTTAAGGGCTCAAAGAAGATGCCAAATGTGAGAGACAGCGCCTCCTCAGATGGCAACGCCACCATCAGCACCCTGTCATTCATACCGGCCCTCGAAGACAATGGTAAACACCTGTCGTGCAGAGCAGACAACATTCAGATGTCTAACGACGAGATTGAGGCCCACAGGATATTAACCATTCATTGTAAGGGGTTATTACTATTTATTACATTGCATGTCATATAAGACAACATTCTCTCCCTTTCCTTCTGTTTCCAAATTATTGGTTTTCTGGTCCACTGTTTTGTCAACAAATGACTAATCATTAATTTATATACCGTTCCCCAAATCCTGTTCTTAATTCATGTTAATATTGGTTTGCATTCATTGTTATAACAAATAAGTTGTGAATAAAAATGTTTGCATTTTTTCATACATTTTTAGAAAATTTTTGTTTTCATTGTGTTTGTAAAGACCCGTCTCATATGGGTTTGCAAAGACCCGTCTCATTCGTGTGTGTTGTACAGAATATTCTGTGTATATTCTGTTGAACACATACTGTACAGCAGTCTCACTAATCGTGTAATGAATGACTGATTCGATAGAAACTAATGTTTATTATTGTTATTATATTAACACAAATATTGTTAATGTCTGTCCAGATCTGCCTCAGCTCACACTAGCACTGGGAGCCAACATCGGCAGTCATATACGCGAAGGAAGTGATGTGTATTTCGAGTGCACAATAGTGGCCAACCCATGGGTCACAGACGTCGGGTGGCTGTTTGAGGGCCGCCCTCTCAATAGTGACTCCTCGACGGGAATTATAGTCAGCAATCAGTCACTTGTATTGCAAAAAGTGAGACGAGAGCACAGGGGAAACTACCAGTGCTCGGCGACTAACAGTGAAGGACAGGCCAACAGTAATAAGGAGTTCCTGAAAGTCAACTGTAAGTCACTATTGAATGTAATCTTAAAAATGAATTCAATGTTATTATCATTTGTCAGTCGCACCGGTATGTAAGCCGGGCCAGACCATCATATATGGCGTGGCCCGCAATGAGCGGGTGAACATCACGTGCGACGTCGAGGCCGAGCCCAACATCGATATGACATTCCGGTGGATATTCAACAACTCTGTGGATAGTTTTGAGCTGCGCTCATACGTGGCCAACGGGTCGCAGAGCACAGCCAGTTATGTGCCTCAGAGCCGATCCAATTACGGAACGTTACTTTGTTGGGCGCACAATAGCATCGGCAAACAGAAAGAGCCCTGTGCTTTCAGCATAGTAGCAGCTGGTAAGCCATTTAACTCGAACACATAATATTTGATCCCTTTCCTACCAGTGCTGTAGTGTTCATAGTGTGTGTGTGTGTTTTTGAGATCACAATCCAATAGTTGTGCCAATATTTTGTGCGCAAATAAAGTGTTGATTAATTTGGCATTTGTTTCACATATGAAAAAAAAGCGGAAATTTCATTGCAATTTCGCCGCACAGTTAGCATCCAGTGCTCCAAACGCTACACTCGACTCATACACTTCACATGCAATTACATTATGTGTTTCGCAAACAAAATAAATGCACGAAAAATATTAGCGAATCATTTGTGCGATAAATGAATAGTTGTTATAATTTCATAACTTATTTATGAAAATTAAATTTCAATTAATGTTTGAATGATTTTTTTGAATGAATTTAAAGTTTTTTTTATTATTTAAAAATGAATTATATTTTCATTTGTAATTAACGTCAAAAAAAAGTAATTCATTTAAAATTATATTAAATATTATGTTTTGTGACAACAAAATAGTGAACAGAATTTGCAACTCTTTTTCAGAGCTTAAGTTACTATTGATTTATATGATATGTTAGAGCCCAGTGTTAGAGCACTGGTATTAACTCTGAGCTGAGAATGGATTGATAGCATTTGAACACCAAATGTCGAGAAAATAGATTATTCCGGGCATTGATTTTTTCGAGATCAGTCCGATTGTTATCCCAGTCCTGGACCGAGAATATATGAAACGCTTTGTTAATAATAACGAAAATTACTTTTAGTTATAAATCATCAAAATTTTTATCGTCTCTTAAATAGTCTGATAATAGAGTTAAGCCTAAAGTCATGTCTGGAGAAAAAAAATAACAAAACTTTAATTTCGTTGATTAAAGTGACAAATCATTTATGATTAACGCGTTTTAAACTTTGTTTTCAATTTTAATTCATTAAACGATTTGATTATTAGATAAAAAAAAGTGTTTTTGTTATTAAAAGCCATTAATAATGTTTGTAATGTTTATCACAAATGAGAATGAATTTCAACATTGTTTTCGTTATTATTATATATTAGAATTCATTTTGTCTGAAGTGTTGAACATTTTATTTATGCAATGCTTTTTCATATCAATGGATAAGAAATGGGATTTTCATATGATTACCACTTCTGATGAAAATGGATTACAAGTGAAAGAAAATTAAATTTACGGATAAAAAGTGCACAAAAAAATGTTTAGATAAGAATTTGTACTTATATTTGATCTGATATATCAGTGACGGGAATGTAGTGCCAAATGTATGAACAAATGAATGGAAAAAAAGTTTTTTTTTTATTTAACACATAATATATTTTTCTCTTTTTTATGCTTATGTTTGCGATTGAATAATAAGGTATCGAAAAAAAGTAAAATAAAATGCATTGAAATTTAATGTAATTCTCATATGAATTACAACTGGAAGTCAAGCAAAGTGTGAATGAAATGATAGCATTGAATATGTAGTTTTTGATGCCTTTCCCACTGATATTGTTTGCACAGACACTGCGAGCGGATATTGAAAAGGATTGCCAATAACTATACTAAAGAATACGAACACTAAAGACGGGTATCTTATCTGACAGGTCCTCCAAACCCAGTTAGCGATTGTTATGTAACGAACGTGACTCTGACCACACTTTTGCTACAGTGTGCGCCTGGAGATAATGGCGGTCTGAGACAGACATTTCACCTCCAGGTCTACAATAATAATAAACATCAATTGCACTCGAATTTGACAGCGTTTGAAACGCCTGTCTTCCATGTGAGGGACTTGCCCTCAGCCACCGATTTCACATTGAATATCTATGCCTCCAATGCTAAGGGAAAGAGCGATTCCATCGGCATCAATGCACACACACCTAACCTCCCTGAGCGTCACGCCCGTAAAGGTATTGTTCATTTCATACATGTTTTTTGATCGTGAATGACATTCAGGGGTAGAAAATGTGTTCAAAATTTTGCTTTTATATATGAAATGACAATTTTTTATCAAAAGAATTAAAAATTTATTGATTAAAAAATTCGTTAAAAATACAGAATATTCTGTGACAATGACTGTCGTAATGCTGTAAAAGTCATACAAACTATTTTTGTCGCACAATATGTTATATCTCTTTAAATATTTTCAATTTATCCTTCAATTCATTAATTAATTAAATTTAATTAAATTCTGAGACATAAAAAAGTCTTCATTTATTTTTGTGCTCACATTTAGAGCCAAAATGCAAACAAATTTTTGTATAATTTTTCTCATTTTTAAACAATTTTTATCACATGAATACAATTCAGTGACAATTCATATGATTAATAATTATTTAAAATTTTAATTATATATTAAATCTCTTCTCATCTGTTGTTAACAGTTCTCTATTAAGAGCTGACATTTAGGTCCAGTCACTGAACTTCAGTGTCTTTTTATGATTGAATTTGACTTTTAAGCACAAAATGTATAAAAAAAGTTGAAAATTATTTATGGATTTGTTTTCAATTTGTAATTTTAATCCATTTGATCCCAAAATCACTTATCGGTTGATATTTTATTTTTATATCAAATATTTGATTCAATAATCTTTAAACTTATGCAGAGATTAAGGCATTAAATAAATTACATTTGAAAAAAGTTAAGCCAATAATTGAGTACAAGAGTTGGCTTTGCATCTGACAGAGTGAGGGTATGTTCCAATGGGAACGACATCTATAATACTAAGAAATTGTTAGACTTATTGGTTAGCGATTCTCGTGTCCAGAATTTCATGCATTCAAATGTGAAGACAAATGACTTGAGACTCAAATTACAACAAAAATCCTATTCATAGGAATTATGTTTGAATTGACACAAAAAATACTTTAATTGATGTTGACGTTTAAAATAACACCTAGGTCAGTGCATCTTAGCTTCCGGGTCATTGATTTAGTGATCATTATCAAGAATAAGACCAATTAATTGTTTTTTTCTTTTCATCATTTTCTTACCCCTGAATGTAATGATAATTAGTATAAGCATTAAATTGAAGAAATAAATCCATTGAATGGAAAATGTCATTTACAGACGGCTCGAACGACGTGCCCCTCAGTCCCATAATTGGTGTTCTCATCGGAATCATTGCATCTCTTGTTATCATTTGTTTAATCACTGTTTTTATAATTAGATATAAAGTCAATAGACATCACTTCAAAGGTTTGTTCACATTTTTTACTTAAAACTCTATTAAATTAATGACACTTTCTTTTGGTTCGTGTTTTTTAATGAATAAAAGTCAATACAAACCCTAAAAGTGATATATGTTTTACATGTGTTTTAATATTAATAGTATTTGTAATAATATATTAATATTAATCAAAATCGTATATCATTTACAAAAAAATCCAATGGCTTTTGATATTCAAATCTTATCGCATTATAACTGGAAGGGAAAGTCGTGTAGAGTATGGGTTGAATGAAATTTTGTTGTTATACCCAAATCCAGTGCGATTGCAGCCAAAGATTAATGGACTTAATCTTGACTTTTTTCATACGATTTATGGTTTCGTTAGTTATTTGATTGAAAAACAATGACTGAAATCCTATTGCTGTCAAACAATATATCATTTTTATTGATCACATCATCTCTTCTGTTGTCAACAAATTTTTATAATTTTATAATTGATTTTTGTTTCATGTCTTACAGAAGAGACGGAACTCAATGCAAAGTAAGCGAAAGACAAATATATTTTTGTTTTTTTAAATGAATTCACTTTTAATTGATGTTTGACTTCAGATACGTTTCACCACAAGAGCTACAGAAGGACAAAGACAAGGATAACTGCAGTCATATGAACCTCATTTACGACAAATCAGACACTTTTGGTTAGTGTTAGGCCTTAACTGTCAGACTGTCCTCTGCTTTCTCTCTGACATAAAACTTAGGCCACAATAAAGACGAGAATGAAATGCCTTTTATTCTTATCCTCTTATCATAGGATTCACTGACATCTCATTGGATGCAAAGTATGTCAACTGTACTGATAATGACTATTCCAATACCTGTCAGTTGTTAGCCGATCACCAGTCGGGGTACATGCCCTCGGTGCTCTACAAGGTTAGTTAGTCTTATGGCAAATCATGGCTTAATATTACATCTGATTCTTATATTGATTTTTATTTCACTCTATTTTGAAGTCAGTAATCATTAATGAAATCATATTTTTATCAGAATTTTTATAAAAATATTTAATTATTATACAGTTATTTGGCTTTGAATAAGTGGACAGTTGGGTACAGCCCATCCAATGTTCATCGATTCGATGAATTAAAGGGCGTTAGACTTTTGTTGAGAGAGAGAGAGAGAGAGAGAGAGAGAGAGAGAGAGAGCTCTTATATTAATATATTTTTAAGTTTAATGTTTTAGAAATAATGTCTCAAAAGAGAACTCATTGAAAGTTGTGTTGAAATTATGTTTTGAAAAATGTTTGTAAATTATAACAAGAATTTTTCAGAACTCAATCTTCATTTGCAATGACTTAACGATCGTTTTGTGTCATTCATTACAACCCATAGAGCAGAGCACCGGATATAACGTACGCTGAGCTGTCGATTGTGTGTCCAATAGTGAAGGCGAATAATGAGCGCCTAATCGCCTGTCGATCTCAACATCAGTTGAATAGCACTCAATATGCGCTAATTGACGCCGAGGCCAGTCATGTCCGCTGCAGTCCGTCGATCAGCTCTCAGCACTCGGTGCCCGACGGCTGTTCCGAGTCTGAAGTGACTTTAGAGACACCACTCGTTAATAGTGTTAGACATAAGTTCTATACGCATGAGGTCTGTGAGGGAAAGGCATAACAATTTGTATTCATTTATCAATAATGAATTGCTTTTATGTCCACAACAGGTCTCAAACCCCGGTCTCAATCAACTGAACCGAAGTGCGACTCATGTCTGAAATGCAAACCATTTTTGGACACAAAAACATAATCAAAAATTCTGTTACTAATTGTCAGCAAAAAAAATTTCTGTCAATTTATTTATGAATTTATTTATTGTAATAACAAATGAATGCATTTTTTAAACACGGAATCAGTTGTCAAATACATGTAATTCTTTGGTAAAGAATTTATTTTGCGATCATTACAGCAACTGATACTAAGGGCACCGACATTATAGACATACTTATCTATGGGTTTATATCAAAATAGACTCAAATCTCTCTTTTTTTGTTGTATTTGTATTCAATATTTTGAAGAAACGGTGCGTAAAAATGATTGCATTTATTATGTTATCTTTAATACAAATAATGTATAGAATTCTGTATAATATTATCATAAATATAATATAAATACAGAATATTCTGTTAATTCAATGATATTCTGATATTTATTCTGTGATATCGTATAATAATGTTAATCATAAGCTGTGATATATTTCATGAAAATTATTTATTGTCTTTAAGTCCAGAAAAACAACTCTTTTCTAATATTTATATTCAATTGAAATGAATAAAAAAATTATTAATTGAAACAAAATGTAATGTTTTTTTCCACTTTGTTTTGGGATCGCAAGAATGACATCAAATCATTTGACTCATTAAATAAAACTCAAATTCATTTTTAATTAAATAAATGAAAGTTTTTTTTTATTCAATTGCAGAGAGTAGTGAAATCTGTGTTCACTTCTGGGAGTATTCCTTGGCTTGGATTCGATGAGCAAAACGTTTTGACTTCTTGTGAATGAAGACTAAAAAAGGGAAACAAAAATAATTTTTTAAATAATTTTTTTTGTGATAATGTTTTTACAAAGGATTGGAGACATTCTCGGAAGACAGGGGTATCGCCTGAATGCTGTCCACATACAAAGACGCTGGTGTCAGGGGAAGTATTTTGCGCCATTTCAATGATACGGATGTAATGTCCCCTAAAAGGGTTTTACTCAATTCTATGTACGTATAGGTATTACCAGAACTGAATTCACTATTAAGTCATACGTAAAAAATTGATTAAAGTTTTTATGGTTTAGAAAACAATTGTTTTTCACTAAAAACACCGAACCTGTTGTTCACAACAAAGGTCAGGTCACCGCCGGTGCCATGCAATGTGATGGTGAGTAGACCATTCACCTTGGTCGTCTGTTTTGATGATATCTTTAATTTGATGGCATATTCAGGGACTTAACAGGAAATAAATATTCTTAACGTTTATAAAAATAATTCATTTTTGTAAAACTCACCCAAAAAGGGGGAATTGGAATCAGTTTTAAAATAATATTTCTTCCCCTGTGTAAGGGTTTTTACATTAATCGATTTGATGGCATCTTCACCAAAAAAGGCACATTTGTCGCCATTTAGTCCACAATCAGTCGAATCGCCCCTTAGGAACGACTCGTAATCGCTGGCCTGATATCCCACTCCTTT
Source organism: Quadroppia sp. Gr-Ori-00064 (assembly GCA_034700825.1). Classification (NCBI taxonomy): domain Eukaryota; kingdom Metazoa; phylum Arthropoda; class Arachnida; order Sarcoptiformes; family Quadroppiidae; genus Quadroppia; species Quadroppia sp. Gr-Ori-00064. Next base: position 10,217 of record JAQIXR010001152.1, read on the forward strand.
AGTATGACTCGGATTAATCGATTCGATGTATAAGTCTCTGACTCTGGTGTGAGAGCAGAACAGCAGGTCCAGCAATATTGGACAACCCGGTTGTCTTTTGCCTGAATATTCGGTTTAGTGATAAATCAGATCTCGTTTCAAACATTACCTCCATTTGGATAGAAGTCCAAATGTCCGCTTATTTCTGACGTTCCGTAACCCAAGTCCGGCAGTAATGGAAGGGCATTCGTGTGGACGACGTCAACGAACAGTGCCTTAAAGTAACAGAAATTTAGTTTAATTTTTACGTGGTTTAAGTCATACATCTGTGGGATCGAGTCTTTCGTCCGGTGTTTTGCCATCAAAGTTAGGCCCTATTTATTGGATGAAAACATGTGTTGAATATCTGTCTGATCTGACTTTCCACTGCTCACTGACCCGCCGGATCTAAGCCCGAGATGCGTCCCATCTGTCCATTTAGCGCCTTTCCTGCAAAGCCTCCGATTTGAGCGCCTAACGAATGTCCTATAATATGAACACTCTTCAAAGCAATGGACGAAACGGTCTGTAAGTCTGTAATTAACGCAGCGATGACTTGACCGACGATTTTTGTGTTAGCGGCTGCCTATCGGTGCAGAGGAACGTTAGATATAAACAAAACTGCAAGGAATAAGTGCATGAAACTAGAGAATGTATATACCAGCCCATAATCTAGATTGCCTTGAGCACCGTTACCACCAGTCCAATCAACAATGATGAAGTTGATGTCATATGCGCTCAGATACTCGTCTTTCATAGTGAACATCCATTTGATTTTGTCCTTGCTTTCCAAGAATCCGTGGACAACGAATTTAGTGTCTTTCCCGCCATCGAAATGAGAGTTACTTATGCTCTGAGTATTGCCTTTAATTAAGAGGTCTTCCTTTTGGTCGTTATTTTTCGTGAAGAGATAGAACTTTGTGCCGATCTGTTCCTCAGTCATCGGTGGCGTCACTTTTGGTTCATCTGTGCTCTCAGTCACTGATAGAGTGGAAGAGATTTGTGTTTAGAAAATCATATCTGAATTGATATGAAAACAATTGTCTCAAACATTACCTGAATATACAGTGAAAGCGATCACAGAATATATAACAATATTTTTATTCATTTTTTTGTGAATAAAATCTTTATAAAAGTATTGATATTAAAAACGGAATTCTTTTATATATTTTTGCCTTCATATTATATTAAGGGGTATTTTCATAAGCTATGTCATCGTCGAAAACACCAAATCATTGTTGCAATTATAGGATTGGGTAATGAATTGTATTAACAGTATGTGTATTACAATCTTAAGTTATGATTCATAACTCCCTTTCCCTCTTATCATACATTCCTATTCTCTATTCCTAACCCCTTCCCCATCACTATTCGTTATGATCTTATGTGTGAATAAAACAACTTTTTTATTGCTTAAAAGTTATTGTCATTGAATTTCGACAGAAATTCAATTTAATAAATATTTACAAAAAAGAGAATAAAATAATTTGAATAAAATTCAAAAAAATTCTTATTCATTAAAAATATTGTTTTTATGGGTAATTATTAGTCGAAGACTTGGATGTGTTTAGCAGTGATATGAATAAAGACGAGAATTGAGTGAAATTCTTTTATTACAAATAAAATAAATCTTTAAATAAAATTCAAATTCATTTTCAATTAAATAAATGAAAGATTTTTATTCAATTGCAAAGAGTTGTGAAATCTTTGTTCACTTCTGGGAGTATTCCTTGGCTTGGATTCGATGAGCAAAACGTTTTGACTTCCTGTGAATGAAGACTAAAAAAGTGAAATAAAAATAATTTTTTAAAAATAAATAAATCTTTTTATGAAAATGTTGTTACGAAGGATTAAAGACATCCTCTGAGGACAGGGGTATCGCCTGAATGCTCTCCACATACAAAGACGCCAGCGTCAGGGGAAGTATTTTGTGCCATTTTAGTGATACGGAAGTAAAACCCCCTAAAAGTGTTTTACTGATCTCTATATACGTAAAGGTTTTACCAGAACTGAAATCACTATTAAGTCATACGTAAAAAATTGATTAAAGTATTTGTGGTTTAAAAAACAAATGTTTTTCACTAAAAGCACCCGACCTGTTGTCCCCTGTGAAGGTCAGGTCACCGCTGGTGCCATGTAATGTGATGGTGAGTAGACCTTGTACCTTTGTCGTCTGTTTTGATGATATCTTCACTTTTATGGCATATTCAGGAACTGAACGGAAAATAAATATTCTTAAAGTTTATAAAAATAAATCATTTTTGTAAAACTCACCCAAAAAGGGGGAATCGGAATCAGTTTTGAAATAATATTTCTTCCCCTGTGTAAGGGTTTTAACATTAATCGATTTGATGGCATCTTCACCAAAAAAGGCACATTTGTCGCCATTTGGTCCACAATCAGTCGAATCGCCCCTTAGGAACGACTCGTAATCGCTGGCCTGATATCCCACTCCTTTAGTATGACTCGGATTAATCGATTCGATATAGAAGTCATGGACTCTGTTGTGAGAACAGGCCATTGGGTCCGTCAATGGACAACCAAATTGTGTTTTGCCTGAATATTAGGTTCAGTGACAATTCATATCTCATTTCAAACATTACCTCCATTTGGATAGAAGTCCAAATGTCCACTTATTTCGGACGTTCCGAAACCCATGTCCGGCAGTAATGGAAGGGCATTCGTGTGGACGACATCAACGAACAGTGCCTTAAAATAACATAAATTTAGTTAAATTTTTACGTTATTAGAGTCATACATCTGTGGGATCGAGTCTTTCGTCCGGTGTTTTGCCATCAAAGTTAGGCCCTATATATTGGATGAAAATATGTGTTGAATATGTGTCTGATCTGACTTTCCACTGCTCACTGACCCGCTGGATCTAAGCCCGAGATGCGTCCCATCTGTCCATTTAGTGCCTTTCCTGCAAAGCCTCCGATTTGAGCGCCTAACGAATGCCCTATAATATGAACACTCTTCAAAGCAATGGCCGAAACGGTCTGTAAGTCTGTAATTAACGCAGCGATGACTTGACCGACAATTTTTGTGTTAGCGGCTGCCTATCGATGCAGAGGAACGATAGATACAGAAACAAACACTCATCTGAGATTACATACCTGTCCATAATCTGGATTGCCTTGAGCACCGTTACCCCCACTCCAGTCAACAACTATGACGTTGAGGTCCTTTTCGTTCAGGTATTCGTCTTTTATGGTATACATCCAATCGTTGCTAAATTTGTTGTCAAGGAATCCGTGGACAACGAATTTGGTGTCTTTCCCGCCATCGAAATGAGAGACACTAATGCTCTGAGTATTGCCTTTAATTAAGACTTCTTTGTTTTGCGGATTATTTTTTGTGAAGAGATAGAACTTTGTGCCGATCTGTTCCTCAGTCATCGGTGGCGTCACTGTTGGTAGATCTGTGCTCTCAGTCACTTATAGAGTGGAAGAGATTTGTGTTTAGAAAATCATATCTCAATTCATAAGCAATTGTCTCAAACATTACCTGAATATACAGTGAATGCGATCACAGAATATATGAGAATATTTTTAAACATTTCTTTGCGAATGAGATGTCTATAAATGTTTTGATGTTTTAAACAACGAATTCTTTGGGCTTTTATACTATTGAGTGCCTTCAAATTAAGGGGTATTTCGTAAATTAAGGGTATGTCATCTTCTAAAAGCACGGAATCATTGCTGCAATTATATTAATAGTATGTGTGTTGCAATCATAAGAACTCAGTTACCCCTCATCCTTCTTATTCTCTACCCCTTTCCCAAATCACTTTCCGTTAATACTTATGTATGAATAAAATGACTTTTTTATTGAATGAATGAATAGCTTAAAAGTTATGCCATTCAAACAATCATTGAATTTCAACAGAAATTCATTTCAATAAATATTTACAAAAAAAAAATTTAAATAATAAAAAATTCTTATTTAAATAGAATTTAAAATAAATTCTTATTCATTCAAAATATTTTTTTGTGTACTTTTTTTCTGTAATTATTAGTCGAAGACTTGGATGTGTTTAGCAGTGATATGAATAAAGACGAGAATTGATTGAAATTCTATTATTATAACTAAAACCGAAAACTTTTTTGAAAACTGAGACAACTGATGGTAAGTACTATTTAGTGGAAATTTATAACAGACAAAGTTATGTGTATTCAACGAAAGGACAGGTATTTCGTGAATAAATTTGAGTGATTTAATCAATTCAAAACAAATTCAATTCATTTAACTCTTTAATAAAATCTCAAATTAATTGACATTTTAATGAATGACAAAAATTTAAATTTTGATTCAATTGCAAAGAGTTACGAATTCTTCGGTCACTTGTGGTGGGATTCCTTCGCTTGGATCAGATGAGCAAAAGGTTTTGATTTCTTGGAAATGAATACTAAAAAAAAGTGAAAAAAAAATAATTTACAAAAAAATTAATTAATTAAATTTTTTTTTTGTTAAAATGTCATTACTTTGTATCAAGGACACTCTCTGTAGACATGGGCACCACTTGAATGCTATCAACAAACAAAGACGCCGGCAATGATGCCAGTGCCTTGCTCCATTTCAGGGATACGGATGTAATGTCCCCTAAAGTGGTTGGACTCAGTTTGATGTATGTATTGGTTGTTCCAGAACTGAATTGACTATTAAGTCAGACATAAAAAATTGAATAAAGTTTTTATGGTTTAAAAAACAACTGTTTTTCACTAAAAACACCGAACCTGTTGTCCACAGTGTAGGTGAGCTCATCATTGGCGCCATGCAATGTGATTGTGATTTTACCTTTCACATT
>JAQIXR010001153.1:0-15024 GCA_034700825.1 Quadroppia sp. Gr-Ori-00064
GAATAAAAGTTTTTATTTTTAATTTTGTGCCCCTTATTTCGCCGCGCCCCTCGCTGGCCACTCACCGCACGCCTCAATGTTATGAACTTATAGCAAACTAACACATATTCTATGAATTCAATGTAAATTGAATTAACATTTAATCGTTTCATAAAAATTATATTAATTTTGATTAAATATATAGAATTTATTTAATTTAAAATTCAATGTAATTAACAATTTATTTATAGTTTTGTTTAACATAAAATTATTTATTAAAATTTCAAAGTCTGGTAAACAAAATAATTATTTTATTTTCATATAAAAGACATTAATTCTTAAGTCAAAAATAGTCTTATTTTCAATCATTTGACGCATTTCAACAAAATTAGACTAAATTTAAATGTAATTAATATTAAAATTATTTCATAATTGCTTTGAAAATAACTTTCAGTTTTATAAATAAAATTCAAATCTCTGTTAATTGTTAAGTAATTTTGTATATCCTTCAACACATCTTTGACCAAGGACAGTTTTAGGTAAAAATAGACTTATTGACAAAAAAACAAAATAATTTGATTTTATTCCTTTAAGATTGACTTCAACTCTATTGTGATATTCGGACACAAATTATAACATTTAAAATAAAATTTAGAAATATTTTCATTTAAATTATTTTTCTTATAAAAAAATATTCTTCGAAACACAAATGTTTTGAATTCAGTTTTGATATAAATTTTGATTTTAATGTTAAATGAAATGAATTTTAAAATTATTTAAAAACCTTTACTTTTAGAGAAAAAGTATTTTATGTAAAATTTGATTAAAATCTGCAAAACTTTCTTCTATTTCAATGTCATATCATTTCTATTGTCTTTTCATTAAAAATATTTTCATTTATAATAATATTTTTTTAAAAATACAAAAAACTATTCATTTTCATAATGTATATACAAATGCAAAGAATATTCTCTATATTATTCAAAATACAAATAATGCAAACAATTTATTAAAATTTTAACGCAATTCTTGAGTAGAAAAATGACAAATAATTGACTCAATTTATTCATATAAATATGTGTTAAATAAAATACAATCAAAAAAACTATAGAAAAAAAACAATAATTTCATTATTGATTTAAAATTGTTATTTCATTAACTTTTTTCATAATTAAAGACAACAATTTATTTTAAGTTAAAGTTATTCTCAATTCATGTCATGACATCTATTTTAATATAAACCAAACATAATATATATTAATATTACCATTGATTTCATCCATGAGATGTCACACAGGGTTTTGTGTCAACATTTTTGTACATAAATTCAATTTGTTTGATATTCTCGTCCATAGAGTACATGAGTTGACATCAAATTGATTTAATTTAAAATAAATAATTTATAAATTGTTGGCAAAAATTCTGATATATTTCAAGAATATTCCTTATATTTTGTCTTATTAATTATTATTCAATTCTTGTATAAAACTCATAATATTTCCTATACCTTCACATCAGACTTACTTCTACCTGAACTGAGAGCAAAACATACAGTAGTTTTCAGCACAAATTGTACTTTAATTCAGTTGTTAAATAAACTTAATTTTTATCACCCTTTTGATCATAATTGTACCAAGACTGTTTTCATAAACAAATTTAAATATAGAAAATAATTTACTGTTAATTTGTATTAAATAAATATCTTTTAGTTTTCATTAAAATGTCATTCATTTTAATCATTGAAATTCAATTTGTGTGCAAATGTTGAAAAAGTTTTTTGAAATTTAAACATAAAATAATTGCTTTTAATGACAGAAATTGTCGACAAATAAATATTTTATAATTATTTGAAATTTTTTTTCTATGTTTTAAAAATACAACAAAAAAATTAATAGTTTAAACATAATACAAATTCTTGTTCAAAGTTCGCCTAACATTAAACTGCTTTTCTGTAACACAAAGAATCGCTTTTACAGTCCCTTTCAGTGACTCTTAACATAACACCTATTCCTATACCCCTGACCTACTCATTGGCTTTGAATTCATTATTAGATTATTAAATGAATAGAAAATTTTTTTCAAATATAAATAATATTTATTTTATATTATAAAAAGAGTAATAAAATTTTGAAATTGTTTTTTAGTTTTTTGTTTGTTTGTCAGAAACACATAAACCTTAGCAAAGATTGTGTGTATTTTTATACTAAATATTAATGTGTTTCAAAAACAGTATAAAAATAAAACATTTTAACCGAATGTCTTCACAGACAGTATTTTCGGTATCGATTGACAGCGAAAAACATATTAATCTCTAAACATATCATTCGTTAAAAGTATTCATAAAAAAGTTTTTATCATTGATTTAATCGCTTTCAATCATTTTGACGTCAATTGAACGACACTTACTATCATAACAACAGATAGGTTTGAGTTTCGCTTTGCGGTCGAGTTTGCCATACATTACACGAAATGAATATTTTGTTATAAAAACAATTATTAAATAAAAAATTATTATTATTTAATTTATAAAAAAAATTTCTACAAAAAAAATAATATGTTTTTGTTTCAAAACTAAAAAAAAAAGTTTTATTAAATATATTTTTTTCATAATTTTTTTATGCATAAAATCAAGTCAAGTGTTTAACAGACTTTTCAATGGATTTTTAAATGCTTTTCTTTGCAAATGCAAAACAAAATTTTCAATGCAGTAAAACATGCAGAAAATGTTAACCGATTTTTAAAACTCATGCTTTAAATGAATACATAATTATTAGAAACACTTATCTTATGTTAGAATAAAATTACTATTCAAAGAGGAATGGGATCAAAATGAAACCTTAATCTCTATGGCCTTTAATACTGATGTGAAGGAGAGTTAAAATGTTTTTGAATTGACGTGTATTGACGGAAATTTTTTTTTGATCCCTTTCCTCTCAGAATATCATTATGTAATTAATAGCATTAATTCAATAATAAAATATTTTTTGTAATATATTTTTATTTCATTCAAATCAGTTCAGTATTTTAAGGGTTATTAATGATAGAAATGAAAGAAGTTAAACCTTTTTTTCTGTACCCTTTTTTTAATGACCGTGGACAGTCATGCTGGACACCTTGGCATTGTATGAAGGGCTAAGTAATTAAAATGTATCGAAAAGTTTTCACTTCATTTGCGTCAATAAAACACTGAAATCTATTCCCAAAATCTAAACCAAAACTAAAATGTGGTAAAAATAACTATCGATTGAAGTAATTATTGCTTTAATTCTTGTCTTTATTTTCTATTTAAACAAAAAATGTTTTTTATTTTAAATCTTTTTTTTGTGAAACTCAACGATGACTTCAAAGCCCACGAGTGAGTGGTTTATGAGAATTATTAGACATTTGTTTTTAATAATTAAAAATTATATCTCATTTGAAGTCACGAATGAATGCGAAACCAAACCAATTGTTAGACGATATTATCCACGCTTTGAGAGTCGGTTCAGATTTAAGAGAAATCCCTTTGATTTCGCCCCTGAAGTGAACCAATGGGTGCAACAGGTCTTCGATTGCAGTCAAATGTCGGAGAAGAGGTTCAAGAAAATAAAAGTCGTAACCCTTTATTTGGCTTACTTTTACCCCTTTTGCGATGACATCACTCGTTATGAGGTGTTGTTGAAGACCTATCTATTGTTGTTCGTCTTCGATGACCACACGGATAGCGCATGGGGTGATGTGGGCGGGGATTATGAGAAGGCTGTCGTTATTTGGGGTCAATTTTCGCAAGCGTTGGACAAAATGCTGAGTCCGGAGTCATTCGTATCGATGATTGATTGGAAGCCATATTCTTTGCAGACATTCGCTGCCATTGAGAGTATTTGCCAAGAATTCAATGGCGAACAAAAGAGACGTTTCGTCAAGGAATGGCAGGTTTATTGTGAGGGAAGTGTTGATGAGTGCAAAGCGATCTCAGGCGGACTTAAGCGCATTGATGTAAACGAAAAATATTCTGTGAGTGCAATAAAATGATATTCTTTAGAGAATATTCTCTTTTATTCCTTTAAATCTTTGAAGATTAATAAGAGAGCTTCCGGTGCTTCGATGGGTGTGCAGATGATTGAATACGCGGACAATATATGCCTTTCCGACGACGAATTGAATGGTCCGCTCATTCGTGAGCTATTGGACAACACATACGACTGTCTGATGTATGTCAACGACATCTTTTCGTTCGAGAAGGAGTATAAGGAACAACACACTGACCTTGGTGAGATGTTCAATACAGTGGCCTTCGTGGCCGACACGAAACACTGTACAATCGATGAGGCCATGGATGAGATCGTGACCAAAACCATCGAATGCGAAGAGAAGATATTCGTGTTAATGAACAGAGTGTTGAAAGACCCGGACATTAGTGAAGACGTGAAGACATTCGTCGAACGCATCGAATACATGATTGGAGGAAATTATAGGATGTGTTCACTTATAGACAGATATAATTCTATATGAATTTTATCGCTAAAATGATCTAGGTACGATTTAGCATTGAGCAAGGTGATGGAAATATGTGTTCTATATACTTATGTTAACACAAACAGTAATTTGTATTCAATGTTATTATTAATAATAAAATATTTAACACTAAATTCAATGCAAAACATTCAATATTATTTCATTTCTACCCCCTGAATGACACGCGGAATCAGACCCTTATATTTGGTACCCTTATAACAGTGTTGTCCAGGAATGAAAGGAGAGATAAAACAAACATTATCATTGATTGTAATACCCCTTTCTTAGGAGTTGTGTGATAACAAAAGCCATTACTCCTTTGTACCCCCTATTCATCCCTATTCACTATTACAATATTTTTTGTTTAATCCCTTCCATTCCGTCGGTTAGTATTGATTTAACGTTTTTTAAATATTTTCAATTTAAATAATGTAATTATTGATGGTTAGGCACCTGTCGAATGGGCAACGCCTCCGATCCAGAAGCGGTTGTCGACAATCAATTGATAGTCCGAGGAATGTCTGGCCTTCGGGTAATCGACGCCTCAATTATGCCTCAGATCCCTAACACCAACACAAACGCAGCCTCAATGATGATCGGGTAAAGGGGTGCGGATTGGGTGCGATTCGGGCGATAGTAAAGAATATTCTTTGGAATTGACATTTATTTGAGAATAATTTAAAACATATTTTTAATCATTTTAAGCAAAGATGACTTAGTTTTGATAGAAAACAAGAATGACATTACGAGACGAAAGTTAGATACTGTAATGATAGGTCCATTTAAAATCATTGAAAAGTTATCTAATGTTTCATATGTTGTTGAGTGTGATAAAAAAGGTAAAACACGTGATATTTTTCTTATTTCAAAATTAAGAAAATATAATACAAATTAAAAAACATTCTTTATTTCAAACTGTAAAACACATACACACTATTAAATACCACAGGAGTGAAGTTTTAAAACCCCGGGATGTCATATAATATGAATTATTTTTCTTTATTTTTATTATTTTTATTTTAATGAATTTTATTTTATTTTATTTTCATTTATTGATTTCTTAGTAAAGACTGTAAACCTAAATATAGATGGTTTTCAGTCATTTAAAATATTTTTGTCCTAATTTTACTTATTTCGGACTTTACTTAAAGACTAATTTTAATAAAAATATCTTTGACCTCAACGTAAAATCAATGTCCACTACTTTTACACACAAATACAAAATCACAAATAAATAAAATACTTAGAAATCCTTATTTTAATCTTAAAGTATTCACAAACTGTAACCTCATTTATGCATATAAATAGAGGATTAAAATCAACGCAAAAATAGTTGTTGTACTTGTGGTCACTCACTCTCTGTTGAAACTCTGTCTACAGTTCTTAAGTCTTTATATACACATACACTCAATTCAATGGATTTTGTATTCAATATATGAATTACAGTTTTATTCCAATTTTGTATTTTTTATTCAACAATTATTTTAATAAAAATTTTGATTATTTTTATTCAAATTCACGACTGCATTTCATTTAAAGAATATTCTGTAAAAAAGTGAAGAACTGAAAACACGGGTTACAAACTGTAATTAAACTTTTGGCGCGTTTTGAAGCGAATAAAACTTGTGTTTTATTACAAATATAATAAAATGTGAAGTTTTTTTCAAATAAAATTAAATTCAAAGGAATATTCTTTACTATCGCCCGAATCGCACCCAATCTGCACCCCTTTCCCCGATCATCATTGAGGCGGCGTTTGTGTCGGCGTTAATGATATGAGGCATAATTGAGGCGTCGATTACCCGAAGGCCAGACACTCCTCGGACTCGCAATTGATTGTCGACAACCGCTTCTGGATCGGAGGCGTTGCCCATTCGACAGGTGCCTAAACACCAATAATTATATCATTTGAGTTCAAAACCTTAATAGCCCCTAACCCACACTAACCTACGGGATGGAAGGAAGAGATGGCATACTTCTGCGCGAGACACACGAGGAATGGATAGCACTCATAATAAGGCCCGGTATCACACCGTGGACAACCAGGCATAGCATAGTTGAACATTCCTCCATATTGTCTGAAAAAGGGCTGTTCAGCCATAATCATACCTCTTCTCATGGTGTCGACCACCACAGCCAAGTCATAGCTATCGGCGAAATAATTGGGATCAATGAGTGGCGCCTCTCTTGGATCAGTTGACTCCAATCGAACTGTTCCTCTACTCTTCGTACGAGACACTCCATAAGCGAGAGAGAAATATCTTGGATTTCCGTGCAAATCAGTGTTATAGACATCCCAATCCCGGGAGACATTCCATGCAGTGGTCGTGAGTTCATCGAAACCAATACCTGTGCTTTCAATTGATTTTTTTGAGACAAACAAAATTTTCATCCAATTTATAACTCATATAAATATATGCTAAAAAAACTCGTACACATTGTTTGTATGTAGGCGTCTGGCCATTCGGGGTTGTCGTTGAATCGCGAGCTCAGGTACGTGAGAACAGTCGGATACTGGTTAAGTGGTCCGCCATTATTGACGTAATAGTCGTATAGATTTTGAACACTAAATATTGTGTTCGTATTTCTTGACCATAGAATGTATGACTCATTGGTCGTCAAATAGTCCATATAAAACAGGATGTGATCCATGAGGTTATTTCCGACGGGAAGGTCTATTTGGACAGGTATTCTCATGTCTTGCAAGTGCTGTTTCGGACCAATTCCGGACAGCATTAAAATCTGTGGCGTATTTATCGCCCCTTTGTTTTTGGTTTGGGTTTAAAGAACAAAACTCTTTTAGATTTAATCTTAAGATAACAATGAAATCAGTTGTGAAATACCGGCCGAAAGAATGACTTCTCGAAGAGCACTAACACTATATGTGTTGCCATTCCTTTGAAACTCAACTCCAGTGGCAGTCAATCCATTGGTTCTGTTTTGTAACAAAACTCTTGTCACTAATGAATGGCAAATGACGTGAAGATTATTGCGATTTCTGACTAAAGGCTCTATAAAGACGGAAGCCGTCGACGCTCTGGTCCAGTTTGTGGGGAACGACGTCTTTTGTGTTAAACCTATGATTGATTTAATGTTTATTTTGCTTGATTATTATGTTTTCAATTACCTGTTCCTATTTGTGTCTGACCATTGAAGTCAATGGTAGGCAAACCCTCTCTATTCCAGCCCTCAATATATCGGAGTAGAATTGGGTCGGGATTTGGAGGCGAAGAGACAGGCATTTGACCAGTGGTTGAATGATATGCAGAATTGGCGGCAAATAAGGGATTCGTTTGGTTTTCAGTTCGCATAAAGTATGGCAACACATCCCTATACGCCCAACCAGTGGCACCGTATCTGTTCGCCCAGTTGTCATAATCTCTTCGATTCCCTCTGTTATAGATACCTAAGCTTGTTGTCGAAGAACCCCCTAATACTCTACCCCTGGGGTAAAGCATTCGTCTGTCTATTAATTCCATACCTTAAGAGAAAATAAAAAATATTTTATTTACAAAACCATAGGAATGGTATAAACACCAAAACCTGCCCTTTGCAGAGGTGTTGTCATATAATGCCAATCATTCCAATCCATGCGTTCGCCAACATATCACTGATGACAGTCTGTGGACCCCCGGCCTCAATGAGCAGTACATTCACATTTGGATCTTCTGTTAGTCTTGCGGCCACTATAGCACCAGCACTGCCGGCGCCGACAACTACATAGTCGTACGTATTGTTCCATTGGTTTCTATTGGACGCCTCGTTATGAAGTAGTTGTCTTTGAAGTGTTATTATAGATATTGTGATCAATTGAAGCGAAAGGCTTTGAGAGATTAAAGTCATATTTTAGACAAACTTTTTTTTAAAAAAAAATTTTTGAAAAAAGTTCACAAATTTTTTTAAATTTTATTTCTATTTATATAATGTTAACCAATATTACAAAAACCCTTATTTTATTGTATTATTCATTCATCTCTTCTGTGAATGAACTCTAATTTCAAACATATTATTCTCTATAAAATCACACAATTTTTGTAATAATTTTATTCATTTCAATAATATTTTATGTAATTATAATTATGTCGACAATATTTAAAATGATTACAATTGACTTTAATCACTCAAAGCCTTTCGATTCAAATCGTAAAAAATAATTGTTGAGAAAGAGTTAATCCAAGCATAGGAATAGATGTGAATTATTTTATTTAACATTTAATTATATTGTAAAAATTGTTGTGATTTTAGAGACAATAGATTTGTTTGTGAATAATATGTTTGAAATTAGAGTTCATTCACAGAAGAGATGAATGAATAATACAATAAAATAAGGGTTTTTATAATATTCGTTATCATTATATAAATAGAAATAAAATAAAAAAATTTATTAACTTTTTTTAAAAAAAGTTTGTATAAAAATGACTTTAATCTCTCAAAGCCTTTCGATTCAATTGATGACAATATCTATAATAACACTTCAAAGACAACTACTTCATAACGAGGCGTCCAATAGAAACCAGTGGAACAATACGTATGACTATGTAGTTGTCGGCGCCGGTAGTGCTGGTGCTATTGTAGCCGCGAGACTAACAGAAGATCCAAACCTGAATGTATTACTCGTTGAGGCCGGGGGTCCACAGACTGTCATCAGTGATATGATAGGCAATGCATTCAATGAAAAGTTAGGGGAAAGTGATTGGCAATACATGACAACACCTCAGTCTAAAGCAGGTAAAGGGCTTTATGCCATTCCAATAGTTTTACAAAATATATTTTTCATTTATAAAAGGTCATTTATACCCCGAGAATCGAATTCATTATCCCATGGGAAGAGCATTAGGGGGTTCTTCGACTACAGGAATGCTTTTGTATAATAGAGGCAATCGAAGAGATTATGACAACTGGGCGAACAGATTCGGTGCCACTGGTTGGGCGTATAGGGATGTGTTGCCATACTTTATGCGAACTGAAAACCAAACGAATCCATTATTTGCCGCCAATTCTGCATATCATTCAACCACTGGTCAAATGCCTGTCTCTTCGCCTCCAAATCCCGACCCAATTCTACTTCGATTTATGGAGGCCTGGAATAGAGAGGGCTTTTCAACCATTGACTTGAATGGTCCGACACAAATAGGAACGAGTAATTGAAAAATATTATAAATTTTATGGAAATTAAAAATTAATTCAATTACCGGTAAAGGTTTAGTACAACACATGGCTTTCCCCACAAACTGGACCAGAGCTTCGACGGCTTCCGTTTTTATAGAGCCTTTGATCAGAAATCGCAATAATCTTCACGTCATTTGCCATTCATTAGTGACAAGAGTTTTGTTACAAAACAGAACCAATGGATTGACTGCCACTGGAGTTGAGTTTCAAAGGAATGGCAACACATATACTGTTAGTGTTCGTCGAGAAGTCATTCTTTCGGCCGGTATTTCACAACTGATTTCATTGTTATCTTAAGATTGAATCTAAAAGAGTTTTGTTCTCTAAACCCAAACCTAACCCAAAGGAGCGATAAATAGTCCACAGATACTAATGCTGTCCGGAATTGGTCCAAAACAGCACTTGCAAGACATGAGAATACCTGTCCAATTAGACCTTCCCGTCGGCAATAACCTCATGGATCACTTAATGGTTCCAATAGATTATACGGCATTTAATGTGTCAGACGTTTATTCGTCTGAAGGTATCGATAGAATAATGTCTGTCCAAAACCTATACGACTATTACGTCAATAAAAACGGACCACTTATTCAGATGCCGTTTGCCTTCACTTATTACAGCTCACGATTCAATGACAACCCCGAATGGCCGGACGGTATCATAACTGCATTCACATCACAAATATGTATGAGTTTTACAAATATTTTTATGAAATACAAATTCAATCAAAAATTCATTGAAAAATAGCCTCAAATATTAGCGACACTATAAGGGACACAGAACATGTCCAAGATGCTGTTGAATATATGAAGAATGTGACCAATGATCGGAGACATTTTGAGATAGCATTCTGTGTCTTTAGGCCTAGAAGTAAAGGAACGGTTCGATTGGCTTCAACTGATCCAAGAGAGGCGCCACTCATTGATCCTAATTATTTCGGCGATAGCTATGACTTAGGAGTAGTGGTCGACGCTATAGTCACAGGGATGCGAATCACTGAACAGTCCTTTTTCAGCCAATATGCAGAAGTTTACAAAAGAGATTACCCGGGTTGTCATGCCTGTGATTCCGGGCCTACTTCTCAGTGCTATTCATACCTGATGTGTATGATAAGGACCGGCGGCCAAACATTTTATGATCCCGTCGGTTAGTATTGATTTTAAGGGGGGATTTCAAACCAAATAAATCAAATTGTTATTGTTTAGGCACCTGTCGAATGGGCAACGCCTCCGATCCAGAAGCGGTTGTCGACAATCAATTGCGAGTGCGAGGAGTGTCTGGCCTTCGGGTAATCGACGCCTCAATTATGCCTGAGATCCCCAACGCCAACACAAACGCCGCCTCAATGATGATCGGGGAAAGGGGTTCGGATTGGGTGCGATTCGGGCGATAGTAAAAGATATTCTTTAAAGTATTGATTGATTTTCACTTTATTTATAAAAAGAATTATTTGTCAAAAATTCACTGAATATTAAATTCTGTGATAAAAAGTAGATTAAATTTTGTGAAAAATTAAAAATAGAAATTTAAAAACTATTTCAACATTTTTTTAACTATTATAAAACTATTTAAGTTGACGAAAAAAACTATTTTCAGTCCAATATTTTAAACTATTATCAATGCTTTAGTAATGAATATGAATTTTCATGTAATGAAGGATTTTAAAATCCTTGACACTCTATTGTACAGGAATACCCCTTTCCTGAACGATGCCTCAAACACTTTAATCTTGGACTGTTCAGGCTTAGTTAGTCCCCTAACCCCGATTGGCCTGACAGGTGTCATAAATGTATTCACATCTTAAATACGTATGAGTTTTACAAATATTTTTATGAAATATAAATTCAATTCTAGTTTCTAAGTCTGAAAGGTAATAAAAATATTGAGCAAGGTAAAGAAGTTGTAAATGTTTGAATCAAGAGTCAATTTCTCAATGAGTTATAAAATATGAAAATTGTATTTATGTCTTACTTGAGTTCAAAGTTGTTTTACATTAAAAACATATTGAAATTCATTGTTTATTCAAACCCTTACCAAACATTTACCTTTCTCAATATTTTTATTTTTTTCAGACTAAGAAAATAGAATATCTCCTTGGTATTATACTGAATAAAATTTCAGAATCGGTTCAGAAAAACTCCAATACAAGCAATTGCCCTAAAGATAGATATGCCGCTCACAGTATATACTGTAGTTTCGCTTATATATTATTGTCTATAAAAAAGAAAATTAATAATAATTTTATTGTTTTTCGGATTAATTATAAATACAAAAAAAATATTATTGAAATGAATAAAATTATTATAAAAATTGTGTGATTTTATAGAGAATAATATGTTTGAAATTAGAGTTCATTCACAGAAGATATGAATGAATAATACAATAAAATAAGGGTTTTTATAATATTGGTTAACATTATATAAATGTCAAATGAAGTAAAAAAATATTTTTTTTTTTAAAAAAAGTTTGTATAAAAATGACTTTAATCTCTCAAAGCCTTTCGATTCAATTGATGACAATATCTATAATAACACTTCAAAGACAACTACTTCATAACGAGGCGTCCAATAGAAACCAATGGAACAATACGTACGACTATGTAGTTGTCGGCGCCGGCAGTGCTGGTGCTATAGTGGCCGCGAGACTAACAGAAGATCCAAATGTGAATGTACTGCTCATTGAGGCCGGGGGTCCACAGACGGTCATTACAGATATGATGGCGAACGCATGGATTGGAACGACTGGTGAAAATGATTGGCATTATATGACAATACCTCAGCAAAGGTCAGGTATTGGTGTTTATGCATTTCCAAAAATGGTGCAAAATTTTATTTTTCATTTTATAAAGGGTTTGCTCTGAGGGACAGACGAATTTCATACGCGTGTGGACGAGTATTAGGGGGTTCTTCGACGATAAATATAGCTGTTTATAACAGAGGGAATCGAAGAGATTATGACAACTGGGCGAACAGATACGGTGCCACTGGTTGGGCGTATAGGGATGTGTTGCCATACTTTATGCGAACTGAAAACCAAACGAATCCCTTATTTGCCGCCAATTCTGCATATCATTCAACCAGTGGACGAATGCCTGTCTCTTCGCCTCCAAATCCCGATCCAATTCTACTCCGATATATTGAGGGTTGGAATAGAGAGGGGTTTCCTACCATTGATATGAATGGTCCGACACAAATAGGAACGAGTAATTGAAAAATATTATGTATTTTATTGATTTTAATAATGAAATCAAATTTAGATTTCATTCAACAAACGGTGTTCCCCACAAACTGGACCAGAGCTTCGACGGCTTCCGTTTTTATAGAGCCTTTGATCAGAAATCGCAATAATCTTCACGTCATTTGCCATTCATTAGTGACAAGAGTTTTGTTGCAAAACAGAACCAATGGATTGACTGCCACTGGAGTTGAGTTTCAAAGGAATGGCAACACATATACTGTTAGTGTTCGTCGAGAAGTCATTCTTTCGGCCGGTATTTCACAACTGATTTCATTGTTATCTTAAGATTGAATCTAAAAGTGTTTTGTTCTCTAAACCCAATCCCAAACCAAAGGAGCTATAAATAGTCCACAGATACTAATGCTGTCCGGAATTGGTCCGAAACAGCACTTGCAAGACATGAGAATACTTGTCCAACAAGACCTTCCCGTCGGGAACAACCTAATGGATCACTTAGTGATTCCAATTGACTATTTGGTGGTCAATGAGTCAGACATATATTCGTCTGAAATGACTGTTCAAAACCTATACGACTATTACATCAATAAAAACGGACCACTAATTCAGAGGCCATTTATCATCACGTATTACAGCTCACGATTCAATGACAACCCCGACTGGCCGGACAGTTTCATGGCTACATTCATACCACCAATAGGTATGAGTTTCACAAATATTTGTATCAAATGTAAAACCGATGAAAAATTCGGTGTAAAATTCATTGAAAAATAGCCACAAATATTAGGTCCGCTTCAAGTGATTTCGGACAGAATGTGGAGGAATGGGAGGATTATTTTAATGGTTTGGCCGGAGATGAAAGACATTTCAATATAGTATACGGCGTTTTTCGTACAAGAAGTACAGGAACAGTTAGATTGGCGTCAACTGATCCAAGAGAGGCGCCACTCATTGATCCTAATTATTTCGGCGATAGCTATGACTTAGGAGTAGTCGTGGACGCTATGAGCAGAGGTATGCGAATGACTGAACAGCCCTTTTTCAGACAATATGCAAGAATGTACAACAGAACTATTCCGGGTTGTCGTATGTGTGACTCCGGGCCATACTATGAGTGCTATTCATATCTAACGTGTGCCGCACAGACCATACCTATCGTTTCCGCTCATACCGTCGGTTGGTATTAGTTTAGGTTTTGTAAGAATTTCAAATCAAATAAAAACAATTGTTGTTTAGGCACCTGTCGAATGGGACGTGCCTCAGATCCAGAAGCTGTTGTCGACAATCAATTGCGAGTCCGTGGAGTGTCTGGCCTTCGTGTAATCGACGCCTCAATTATGCCTCTGATCCCTAACGCTAACACAAACGCTGCCGCAATGATGATCGGGGAAAGGGGTGCGGATTGGGTGCGATTCGGGCGATAGTGAAGAATATTCTTTAGAATTGAATTTTATTTGAAAAAAAACTTCACATTTTATTATATTCTTTACCGAAGACAACACTAAATGAAAGAATTGTCGCGAAAACTCAATTCTGATGACAATGTTATATGAGTTCGACTTTTGATATAACAGTCATTTGTATTGAATTGAAAACTTTGAATAAATAATAAATTTTTTTGAAAAATACAAAAAAATGTGTTTTCAAAGCATTAGTTATTCAAATAAAATATTTTTGTTACCATTTATTTGACTCATCATTCGTTTGTCATCATTATTCTTGTAGTTCTTTGAGACGCAAAAACATCTGACACATTGACTGCCATTGGCGACGGGAAGGTCTAATTGGACAGGTATTCTCAGTTCATGAAAGTGCTATTCCTGACAGAATTTCGTATTATCTTTAGAATATTTGTCGCCCCTTTGGGTTGAGTTTGAATTAAAGAATTTCATATCATTATTATATTCTTTAATTATATATTGTTTGCTAAAGAATATTCTCAATAGAATTGCGAACAAAACATTGCATAAAATATATTCATTGTTTCATAACTGTTATCAATATTTAATATTCAGTGAATTTTTGACAAATATTTCTTTTTATAAATAAAGTAAAAATCAATCAACACTTTATAAGAGTTTTTGTTGAGTTCTGTTGGCAATCAGGGGTATTGATGATGTTTGCAGTCGTGATGAAAGGGGCACAAAAACAACACAGTTTTGATTTTTGAATATTTTATTTTATTCA
>JAQIXR010001154.1:0-15018 GCA_034700825.1 Quadroppia sp. Gr-Ori-00064
GAGAGAGAGAGAGAGAGAGAGAGAGAGAGAGAGAGAGAGCAATACATACGAGCATTATATCTGTATAAATGAAGGGAACGGAGAGAACGCCGTTCAAGATGTCTGCTATGGCCAGATTGATGAGAAACTTTCTCAGATTACGTGCCGAACGTTTGCCAAAGCCTTCGACAACAATCACTAAACCATTTCCAGTGAATGTCAAAAATGATGCCAAAGAATACAGTGTTATGAGGAATGCCTGTATTCCCGGCCCAAAAGCGTCCAACGAATTGATCTCAAGAGTTGTGCCGTAAGAGTCGTTCAGGTGAATTGTGGTCAAATTATTGTCTGCTAACCAAACCGGATCTGCCATACTATAAGGCTATGGACATCTCGTGTGAAGAATACATTTGAAGCAAATCTTATTATAGCATAAAATTAGAGAATATTTTTTCAATTATAATAAGACAAAAGAATACATAAAAATAATTATAAATGACTTACATTTCAATCGACGTAAAGTAAATCACATTATATTTGACACAAAATTCTCACAAAAACAGATTATATGTAAATTGATTTTTATCTCTAATGAAGAAATTCTTATTTTTTGTGTTTTTCTCTCTATTTATATGTATTTGAAATTGATTTTTCATTAAATTTTTATCTTTTGTCATAAGAATTACGAATTTAAATGAAAACACTTGAAAAGGGTTATAAAATCAAATTGAAAGACATTTCTCAATTTAATACTTTTTCATCAAATCTAAAGTATTATCAAAACAACTAAAAAAATGAAGAATCGATTGAATAGTTTTGAAGTTGAAGTCAATGAATAAGTGATAACAAAAACCACAATTTATTCACTTTATTCGTATTAAAGATATGGAGAGAAAGTGAGAGAAAAAAAGTTTTTCCGAAGTCTATTAACTAATGTTTTCGTAGATATGATGTGAAAGTATAGCCGTCTTTACATTATTATAGACGAACGAAAATCTGTGTCCAATCGATACATACCTTTCCACACATATAGTGCGCGCATGCATTTAAATGCATTCAAATGCAAACCACTATTTTTTATGTGAAGAACAAATAGAAAATTTTAATTATATTTAACTTTAGGCCAAATATTTTCGCATAAATAATTATCTTATGATTTGTGGCGAAAAAATTTGATTAATTAATTCATATATCGATTCAACGAATGCATAACAATATTGTCTTATTGTTTGTGAGACTTTGAAAGACTTCTTCTACTTCTTTGGCTCTTATAATAAACAACAAAATTATAGACTTAATGATCAGTAATTAATTATCAAATGAAGTGTCATTTGTCAGCAATTATTTCTATCTCTACTCTATTCATATAATTGTTGAATAATTTGAAAATAAATTAATTCTTCAAAAAATGCAATTAATTTGTTTTGTTATAAAATTTCATTTTATTTAACAAAATATTTTCGATAAAATTTGATAAACAATTTTTTTTAATTTCAATGCAATTAACGATAATATTCTACTTATTATTCTGTGATTCTTTGATATTAAGGAATAATTAATAATTGTTTTGATCGTTATTTTGAATAATAGCATGAAATGTGAAACTCTTATCACAATATAAGTTATATTATTATTATTTGTATACAATCACATGATTTCCAGAAATTGTTTTCAACAACTAATTGGTTCTGAATAAAAATTAGACCAAAAGAAAAACTAGCCTTCAATGAGACCCTTGAATACGCTTGAAATGACTGTTCAATTGTGAATAAAATGGTTTTTGTATTGATATATATATTGAGAACAACTGTCAACACATTTGTAAGGTTTCTATCATTGGGTTTTCGTCTATAAAAATAACATTATTTTGTCTCAAAAAAACTTTTATACTATTTATTCTTCAATAATATTCTCTAAAAGCAATTCAAAATATATTTTGTTTTATTTTAATGAAATCCAATAAAACTCTTTTTTAATCGATGTAAGAATTTATGTATTTTTTCAAAAAATATTTATTAAAACATTTTATATTTTGTCAAATTTTTTATATTTTTTCGTTGTTTAAATCTTATGTTTTATATATTATAAAAAGAAAAAACATTAAAATCCTATTTAATGTGATTCTTGTTTTCAATACTTTTTTCTAAAATGCATTTAAAAAGCTTTTAAAATTAAATTACATTTTATTTAAAACAAATTCTTTAAAGTCTTTAAAATCCCAGTAAATGCTTGAAAACAACATTCAGTTAAGACTTAATATAATATTTGATGAATAAATGGAAAAATAGATTAATCTTGAATTTGAATGCTATCTATAATTGTATTATAAGTTTTGAAAAATTGTATAACTTTTGAACATATTTTGAATGACGGAATCATTTTAATGATATTTATGTCATATATTATATTATAAAATGTCATTAAATTCATACAAAATCTCAATTAAATTCAATAAGATTTTAATTATTTTTGAATTTGACGATCAATTCATAATTTTGTTGTATTTTATTAATTGAATTTCAAATGAATGAAATAAATGAAAACAAATCAAAATATTTTATTTCTAAAAATTTTAATTTAATATAAAAGAGCCTTTAATTACGAAATGACAAACAAAGTCATAATGAAATGAAGTGATGAATATTTATGCAAAAAATATATATAAACCGAAAAATCTCATGAACTTTGAATAATGAAGAAATTGTGAACCAATTCTCACATACATTTGTCTTCATAATCCTTGAGGGCATAAATGGGAAGCAATATATGAAATGAAGGCAACAAAACATTTTTGATATACAGTATGTATTGAATTAATTAATTGATGTCTG
Organism: Quadroppia sp. Gr-Ori-00064; assembly: GCA_034700825.1. Classification (NCBI taxonomy): domain Eukaryota; kingdom Metazoa; phylum Arthropoda; class Arachnida; order Sarcoptiformes; family Quadroppiidae; genus Quadroppia; species Quadroppia sp. Gr-Ori-00064. The sequence goes on from JAQIXR010001154.1 coordinate 2,811, forward strand.
AATACCTTTCCTTTATTGACGTAAGCCTTTTGATAGAAGTTGCCAAAGAGTAGTAGGAAAGAGAAGGCATATAAGACGAACACGTATTGCATCCAACGAGTGAACTGACAATTGCTTACTATTGAGTTCACTCCCAACGCAACCCCTATTGTGAACTGGATCTGATTTTGAGACATATCATCAAAAACTCATTTATAAGAAGAAAAAAATCATTTGATTTTTCAATAGAATTCATACCAATTGTAAAATAGTTAAGTATTTCTTCCACCAGAGATACCGTGCCATCGGTTGTCCGATTGCCGCCAATCCATAGTAGAAATACATGACTATATGCACAAAACAGTTAACCATTGCACCTGTGAGTGCTGAGCCCCCGGGCACAAACTTGGCGCCCACCCACCAGAATATGAACATGGTCGAGTGGTGGTATATATGCAAGAATGTCAACTGTTTGTGCTTTTTGCGGACAATGAAGAACATTGTGTCCATTAATTCAATACATTTTGAGAAATAATAGCACCAAATGGTTATCGCTATCTATATGTCAATCCAGGGGCAAAAAGGGGTAAAAATGCAAACATTTTAATATGAATATTAAAATTGAATTTTCAAAAACTTTTTATACTTTTCATTCATTCAATTAATTAATTTTTTAGTATTTATTTGTTGTAAATTAAATGCAAAAAACATTGCAGTCCTTACTCTCACTTCGTATTCATCATCGGATGTGTCGACTAATTGACAAATAAAATTGTATTGCCTTTTAATACCACAGTATAAAAGCTAAGGGGGTTTTGAATGGAAAAAGTGTACAAAGAATTAATTAGATTTTAATTATAATTATTGTGAATGCGATCGAAAAACACATTCATTTGATTTTGAATATAATATAATTCAATGATAAATAATTACTTCAAAAGCCATCCAACCGTTGAATAAAGTTATTCCGAAATTATAGAAAATTAATATCCATTTTAATCTAAGGGGTTGTCTGTGTTTCATGACTGTTGGCCCGAACCTAACAGCCATGAAATATACACTGACGATGATTAGTGTCGGCGCCGGTGAGCCCATCAAAAACCAATTTTTTAGCCGCGGATCTGTTGAAAGATTTTTGAAATTTATAATAAAAGCGATAAAAATGTGAAAATAATATCTATTTTTGAAATAATTTTAAAGACATTGATTTCAATGATAATATTGTTGACAAACCGGCAAAACTGTCGCACCATTTGTAAAATGATATCAAACTATCTATCGGTTCAGACATTATCTCTTTCATTGAGAATATTGTCATGTTTTTTGCATCCATTGATATTTGCGTTTCTAACTATCCTTCAGATATGATCAAGAACATTTTGAACATTTTGAACATTTTGAATATTTTAATATATAATACAATAACTTATGAAATATTAATCTAAAGAAGGATTTATTTACAGAAGATTTATGTATTAAATAATTTTTTGCATATCATTTGATTGCCTCAAAGAAGATATGATTCACTCATTGTTTTACGAAACGATTATTTTTTTCATTGATTAAAAAGTATTTATTTTATTGATATTTATTATTATGTTTTTGATTAATCATAAAATAGTGTTTGAAGTCATTGTGCGAATGACACCCATTGACAGTCTCTATGGAAACGATCCAAAAATTTCTCTCAAAAACCATTTTGTATTGAATTTCTTTACTCTTTTGCAGACAATGTTTTCAATGCTATGCTATGTGTGAACGCAATAGCGATTAGAGCATTGATTTCAATGGCAACGGATTAGGTATGGGATGGCATGTGGTTCAGTAGTTCACGCCGTCTAGTGATCCGTAAATGGATTGAAACTTAGACACAATTCAGACACAACTTTATTAACATTAATTTCAATGCATTTTATATTCAATGGATATTTTGGTTATTGTTTGCGATTATATAAAATTAAAAGACATTTAATTTTATTAAAATTAAATACAATTTTAATTTGATTTAATTCTCGACTCAATTCCAACATTTTTATCGTCTGTTGTTAAGAGAATTTCGAATTTCTTGGCTTTCAGAGGAAAGGTAGTATTGGCAGTTCTGAAGAATCTGAACTTAAGGACCAAATAAGCGATGGCTGTCTTGGCCTCCATTAACGCGAATCTCATTCCCACACAATTTCGCGGACCCAAACCAAAGGGCATATATGTATAAGGGGTTAATAAGTCTCTGTTCTCAGGCATAAACCTCTCCGGATCCCACGTCTCGGGTTCGGGATAGTATTCGGGGCTGTGATGTAGTGAATAAGTATCGAAGTTAATTAAAGTTCCTTTTGGGACTGTAATGCCGGTGTCGCCTGTTTTAGAGGATATGATTTCAATGAAATATCAATGAATTAACAATAAGTCAAACCTATAGTGTATTCTTCGGCAGCCATTCTTCCGAAGGCTGATATTGGGGTATACTTTCTGAGGGTCTCCGCAACACATGCCTCAAGATATGGCATTTTGGCTATCGTTTCATAACTATAATCGCCGTCAAATTTCATCACTTCTTCGTATAGTTTTTGCTGACATTTTTCATTGACGGCTAAGGAGTAGAAGACATGTGAGAGAAGAGTTGCTGTGGTTTCATAACCGGCTATAAAGAAGATGAAAGAAGTGGCCAAAATGTCGTCTTCAGATATATCATCATTTAATTTATTAGTCTTCAACACATCGCTTGTGATCTTTCCGTACAGGTTCTCAGTGTTATCTTCTTCAACCTCCTGTTCCTCCGTATCCAAAGTCTTGTTCTGTGCGTTAAGCATAAGTTGTATATAATCTCTGCCTTTGACTTTCCCTGCCTTTCTGTTCGACATAATCGTTCGGATCTTAAATGAAATCAAATATAAAATGAAATCATTTAAAAAATATATCAAACAATCGAAAGGACTGTATATTAAACTCACAGCAGATTGAAAGAAATCCTTCACTTTTGGCTCAAAGAACTGAAATCCTGTCAATCGTTGAATTGCAGGAAACGTCACCATCAGTATGAATGACATCCATACCCTCCATGTGCCACGAAATACCTTCTGTGCATTTAAGACAAATTCATTTGGTTTGTCTTCATTGTAGACATCGATGTCTGTCCCAAAAGCACACGACGCGATCACATCCATAGTTAGGTTTGACATCACTTTTTTCAATTCAATTTCATTAATCTTTTTATTCAAACCATTTTTCTCCAAATTTTTCTCTAATCTCTTCACGCAATCAATAATCATTGGATGCATTCTTCGCATCTTTCCCGAAGAAAACGTTGGGCTGACCTGTCATATAGTCATGCATTCAGTTATTTATAACCATTTCTATTGGTTTTCATTAAAATTGATTTTTCTTACAATTGATCGAATTTTTTTCCATTCATCGCCCCTAAGATTGAACAAAGACCTATCATTGAGTGGATCTCCGGATTCCAAGTCATTCCTATCGATAAACTTATGAAAGTCTCTGATATTCATATCCCTAACCAATTCCGGGTCCGCTATCACCAGAACCGGTCGATCGCCTAAGAATTGTCTGCAAATTTAAAACACAGTTATTGTAACAATAATTACATTGACTTCAAATACCCGTATATTTTGCCATATTTGGTATAGCTCTCGAAATTTATTTCTTGCATCGGTTTGGAGAACATTCTCCATAGGGTGCCCAAAAACAAGACCGGTTTGTCTCCATTAACTCCAAGTGATTTCCAATGATTAAAGTTTCGACTCAAATATCTGACCAAACATTTAATAACAATTTATTATAGATTTAACAAAAACTCATATTATATGAAAACTTACAAATAAAGTGCAATTAAAAGCGATAGAAATACAAGCAATGAATTCAAACCGAAAAGGTTTAAGAAAAACATATTTAAATAAATTCTTTAGTTTTGATTCAAATAATAGTAAAATAGAGCTCTTTGTAAAACACTACTTCAAAGGGTGTTTTTAATCACTATTTATACAAAACTTTTTTCTTATCTCAGAATCACTTATTATGTCTGAACTGAGTTTCAAAGTCTAATTACTAGCAATCATGTGTTTTAAGTTTGATATTATAGTTCATAAAAATATTTAATTCAATGCAAAATAATATTTTTATTTATTATTAACCATATTATGTAAAAACAGATAATAATTAGTCAGTAATTGTAAACACAAATAATCTATGATTAAATTTCGCAAATTATTTCAAACGTTAACGATTTCACTGAAAATTGCATTCAATTTCAATTAAAAATGAAATTCACATAAAAAATAAAAAATTATTTATTTTAAAAATTATTTATACGTCTTTTGATGTATGAAATGTTTAAAATAATTGCATCAAAAAATAATTTTCTTAAGGAATAACTTTATAATAGTTTAGGAATTACTTCATTTGTTATCAATATATAAATAATGATAAAATGAATTGAAGGTCAATTATAAAGAATTCATTCAATTATTTCGTTGACATATAAAGAGTCTGTCATTAATGCACTTAAAACTGATATTTTCATTCAATGAAACAAATATTTTTGAAAATATTTTTTGATATTTTATTTTGTAATTTATTTTAAACAATATTTAATTATTTTTCGAAAATTTCAAAATATCTGTCGAATAGAAATACTGAATAATAACTAAAAAGTTATAAATAATGAAAGAATTCTTCGATAAAACAAATCATTTGAATTTATTTTGATTTGTTTCTCAATTCAATGCCAACATATTTATCGTCAGTCTGTATGAGAAATGCAAATTTCTTCATTTTCAGAGGAACAGTAGTATTGGCTGTTCTGAAGAATCGAAACTTATGGACCAAATAAGCGATGGCTGTCTTGGCCTCCATTAAAGCGAATCTCATTCCCACACAATTTCGGGGACCCAAACCAAAGGGCATATATGTATAAGGGGTTAATAAGTCCCTGTTCTCAGGCATAAACCTTTCCGGATCCCAAACCTCTGGTTTGGGATAGTATTCGGGGCTGTGATGTATTGAATAAGTATCGAAGTTTACTAACATTCCTTTGGGTAGTGTTAAACCAGTATCGCCTGAATGTGAAAAAAATTAAATTATAAATCAATGAAAAGATTATTGAATAAAACAAACCTAAAGTGTATTCTTCAGATGTCTGTCTTCCGACCACAGGAATGGGTGTATATAGTCTGAGCGTCTCTGCCACACATGCCTCCAAATATGACATTTTAGCCATTGTTTCATAACTATAATCGCCATTAAATTTCATCACTTCTTCGTATAGTTTTTCCTGACATTTCTCATTGACAGCTAATGAGTAGAAGACATGTGAGAGAAGAGTTCCAGTCGTTTCATAACCGGCCAAAAAGAATATGAAAGAAGTGGCCAAAACGTCGTCTTCAGATATCTCTACATTTTGTTTGGTTTTATCTACAAATTCACTCTCTGTTTGTCCGTAGAGTTGACTTTCATTGTCTTCGACATCCCTTTCCTCCTTCTCCAATGTCTTATTCTTAGCGTCGAGTATTAGTTGCAAATAGTCTTTATGTTTGACTCTCTCTGACTGTCGACGAGTTATAATGGATTTGATCTGAAATTCAGTTATAATTCAATTATTGATAATTATTATACTTAACCCAAACTCACAGCCGATCTGAAAAAATTTGTGGCCAAGGGGTCAAAGAAGGATAGTTTGAACTTTGGAAAAATGCTTGGAAACAATGTACAGAAGATAAATGATATCCATTGCCGCCAAACAATACTAAACAAATTTTGAGCATTTATTATGAATTCATTGGTTTTCTCTTCATTATAGACATCGATGTCTGTCCCAAAAGCACACGAAGCGATCACATCCATAGTTAGGTTTGACATCACTTTTTTCAATTCAATTTCATTCATCTCTTTATTCAATGCCTTTTTCTCTAAATTTTCATCTAATCGCTTAACGCAATCAATAATTATTGGATGCATTTTTCTCATCTTTCCCGAAGAAAACGTTGGACTGACCTGTCATATAGTCATGCATTCAGTTATTCATTTCAATTAATATAAACTAAAAATAAATGATTTGCTAACAATTGATCTCATTTTCTTCCATTCATCCCCTTTCAGGTTAAACAGATTCCTATCGTTGAGTTGGTCTCCAGTAATCAAATCATTCCTATCAACAAATACGTGAAAGTCTTTTGTATTCATATCATTGATGAGCTTCGGGTCCACAACCATCAGCACCGGTCGATGACCCAGATATCCGCTATAAACATATTAACATTCATTTTATAACTAATATTTTCATCCCCTATACCCCTAACCCATGCATTTTTCCCACTTTCTTATAGTTATCGAAATTTATTTCTCCGATCGGTTTGAGGAATATCTTCCAAATGGTGCCGAAGAGGACCACAGGTCTCGTCGCACATCTTATGCCACGAGATTCCCAATAACTAAACTTTCGGTTCAAATAACTAACGAAATCATAATTGTTGTCAACATTTGTATAAAATTTTATGACTTTTTAAGGAATACTTACAAATACAGTGCAATCAAAGCACCCAATAATAGGATCCATGCGTTCAAACCAAATAAATACATAGTTATTATACAAAAATATTTTTTGAATTCAAAATCATTTGATTGTTTTGAATTGTTTTTTGTTAAACTCTATCACAAACGCCAATCAAGTGTTGGTTTATTTCAATAGTGATATACTATTCGTATTCACTCAATTCTGTGCAATATATACAAAGTTAATATAACTGCCAATACATGAACTCAAGGCTAAAAATAATTCTCACTATTATTATAGTTATTATTATTTTATATATTATTAATCGACAAATTCATTGCTATCGATGACGTATGGCTGAAGAGTAGGACAGTTGTATAGTTCATGGCTCAGAATATTTTATTGGAATGAATGATGAAAAGTTTGGTTGCATTTCAACAACAGTTTCATTAATTTCTTCATATTTTCACTAATAAAAGTTTATTAATTTTATTCAATATTATGAAACACTTTTGAAAAGCATTTGAAAAAACATTTAAAAAACAATAATAAAAGCATTTTAAGTGATGTTAATATTAGTGATAAAAACAATTATTTGTTTCTCAACTCAATTCCAACAATTTTATTGCCGGTCTTTAAGAGAAATTCAAACTTCTGAGGTCTAAGCGGAACAGTAGTATTGGCTGTTCTGAAGAATCTGAACTTATGTACCAAATGAGCGACGGCTGTCTTGGCCTCCATTAACGCGAATCTCATTCCCACACAATTTCGCGGACCGATTCCGAACGGCATATATGTGTAAGGGGTTAATAAGTCCCTGTTCTCAGGCATAAACCTCTCCGGATCCCACTTCTCGGGTTCGGGATAGTATTCGGGGTTTTGATGTAAGGCCTGTATATCAAAGTTAACGAGCATTCCCTTAGGAATTGTAATACCGGTGTCGCCTATGTTTGGAAAGTAGTTTTTAAGATTTAGTTTAAAAATGTATTAAAAGCAAACCAATAGTGTATTCTTCGGCAGCCATTCTTCCGACGGCAAAGATAGAGTTATAGCGTCTAAGAGTCTCTGCAATACATGCCTCCAAATAAGGCATTTTGGCTATCGTTTCATATCTGTAATCGCCGTCAAATTTCATCACTTCTTCGTATAGTTTTTGTTGACATTTCTCATCGATGGCCAAAGAGTAGAACAGATGAGAGAGAAGTGTTGCTGTCGTCTCATATCCGGCGGTGAAGAATATGAAAGAAGTCGCCAAAATGTCGTCGTCTGTCAACTCGTCGTTTAGTTTATTTGTCTTTAGTATAACACTCTCTGTCTGTCCATAAAGTTGTGTGCTATCATCCGCTTCAACCTCCTGTTCCTCCATATCCAATGTCTTGTTTTGTGCGTTAATCATAAGCTGCAAATAGTCTTTATGGTTGACTTTCTCTGACTTTCGTCTCGTTATAATCGATCGGATCTTATATTGCAATACAATTGAGATTTTTTGTACCATTTGTTGAGTATTAATACTTACAGCAGATTTAAAAAAGTTGATAACGGAAGGGTCGAAAAAGGAAAGTCCAATCCAGTGAATGAGTTTTGGAAATGTAGACATTAATAGGAAAGTTATCCAAACTCTCCAATTGGCCGAAAATACCTTTTGAGCATTTATTATGAATTCGTTTGTTTTCTCTTCGTTATAGACATCAATACGTGTCCCAAAAGCACACGACGCGATCACATCCATAGTTAGGTTTGACATAACTTTTTTCAATTCAATTTCATTCATCTCTTTATTCAAAGCCGTTTTCTCTAAATTTTCTTCTAATCTCTTAATGCAATCAATAATCATTGGATGCATTCTTCGCATCTTTCCCGATGAAAACGTTGGGCTGACCTGTCATATAGTCATGCATTCAGTTATTCATAATTTATTTCAATTGATTTAAAATAAAAATAAATGTTTTGCTAACAATTGATCTCATTTTCTTCCACTCGTCTCCCATCAGATTGAACAAAGACCTGTCATTCATCGGATCTCCGATTTTGATGTCATTTCTATCAACAAATACATGGAAGTCCTTTATATTAATTTGTTTGATGAGCTCCGGGTCTGCTATGACCAAAACTGGTCGATCGCCCATATAGTCACTGAATAAATAAGAAATTCATTTATAATGTAAACTCAATTATAACCCAATTGTTTAAAACCCGTATATTTTGCCATATTTTCTATATCTCTCTAAATTTATTTCAGGAATCGGTTTGAGGAATAACTTCCAGAATGTGCCCAAGAATGCAATGGGTCGGTCGGTCTGAATGCCCCGGGATTTCCAATAATTGAAATTTCTCGTCAAATAACTGAAAACAAAAAGAAATTATATTTTGAAATGAGATATCATTTGAAGAATATGTTTTAGCTATTTTGTTAATAACCTTAACCTTGGTCAGTGTTATACTTACAAATAGAGTGCAACCAAAGCGGTCAACAACAATATCAATGAACTAAATCCGAAAATCATATTTCAATAATTCTTTGGTCAAAATGTTTTCAATTTTCGTTTCACAGACACTGAAATATTTTATCACTCAATAAGTTTTTGAGTGATTTTTATCAGTGAGTATTTATCGCAAAAGAATTGCATTTTATATTCAAAAACTTGTTTTGTTATTGTGTTTGCAGACCATTGAATGTCAAATCCAAGGCCACAATCATTTAATCATATTTTGATTTGTATAACAATATTTATGGCCTTCATTTGGGAATAGATTATTGTATTTAACAATCAATTGAATAAAGTTTTGAGAAATTATGTATTAATGCGAAACAAAAACATTTTGAAAAACATTTTATTTTGTGATAACTATTATTATAAAATTATTTTTTAAAGTTATTTTATTATCCATTGTTGTAGTTGATTATGGATCAGATTTGAAGAGTTTATTTCAGTCTTTCATTTTAGACATCAATTAATAAAATCAATCCAGAAATAGCTGTTCCAAAGACATTTGAAGACATTTTATCAATTTCACAAACATTTTACCCCCTGTTCACCTAATATCAAATGAATTAATACAAATAATTTTTTCAATTTTTATGTTAAACACAATCAAAGAAATCAATATATTTTGAAAAAATATTTCTTTAATGAGATTTATTTCTTGGTTCAATTCCGACATTTTTGTCTCCAGTTATCAACATTAATGAAAGTTTTTGGATTTTAAGGGGAAAAGTAGTATTGGCTGTTCTGAAGAATCGAAACTTATGGACCAAATAAGCGATGGCTGTCTTGGCCTCCATTAAAGCGAATCTCATTCCCACACAATTTCGGGGACCCAAACCAAAGGGCATATATGTATAAGGGGTTAATAAGTCTCTGTTCTCAGGCATAAACCTTTCCGGATCCCAAACCTCTGGGTTGGGATAGTATTCCGGGCTGTGATGTATTGAATGGAAGTCAAAGGTAACTATCATTCCTTTGGGTACTGTTAGACCCGTTTCGCCTAAATGTGTAATAAATAACATATTTATTAACAAAACAATTAAAATAAATACAAATTTCAAACCTAAAACATAATCTTCTGAAGCGATTCTACCAATGGATGGAACGGGTGTATAGAGTCTAAGAGTCTCTGCAACACATGCCTCAAGATATGGCATTTTGGCTATCGTTTCATAACTATAATCGCCGTTAAATTTCATCACTTCTTCGTATAGTTTTTGCTGACATTTTTCATTCAAAGCCAATGAGTAGAAGACATGAGAGAGAAGAGTAGAAGTCGTTTCATAACCGGCCACAAAGAATAACATAGAAGTGGCCAAAACGTCGTCTTCAGATATCTCAACATTTTGTTTGGTTTTATCTACAAATTCACTCTCTGTTTGTCCGTAGAGTTGGCTTTCATTGTCTTCGACATCCCTTTCCTCCTTCTCCAATGTCTTATTCTTAGCGTCGAGTATTAGTTGTAAATAGTCTTTATGTTTGACTCTCTCTGACTGTCGACGAGTTATAATGGATTTGATCTGAAATTGAGTTATAATTCAATTAATGATTAATTATTAGACTTAACCCAAACTCACAGCACTTCGAAAAAATATTTCAACCGAGGGATCAAAGACTGAAAATTTGAATTTTGGGAACCATTTCGGCAATGAAACGACAATGAATGCCATAAATCCTCTCCAACTGACACTAAATATTTTCTGTGCGTTTATTATGAATTCATTTGGTTTGTCTTCATTGTAGACATCGATGTCTGTCCCAAAAGCACACGAAGCGATCACATCCATAGTTAGGTTTGACATCACTTTTTTCAATTCAATTTCATTCAAGTCTTTATTCAAAGCCTTTTTCTCTAAATATTCTTCTAATCTCTTAATGCAATCAATGATTATTGGATGCATTTTTCGCATCTTTCCCGAAGAAAACGTTGGGCTGACCTGTCATAAAAGAATGCATTTATTTATTACTAATTTGTTACCAATTTTTAATAAACTCTTTGCTCACAATTGATCTCATTTTCTTCCATTCGTCTCCCATTAGGTTAAACAATGACCTGTCGTTAAGTGGATCACCGATTGTCAGGTCATTGCGATCGACGAATATATGAAAGTCTTTTGTCGTCACCTGTTTTATGAGCTCCGGGTCAACTAATATCAAAAGTGGTCGATCGCCAAGAAATCCGCTGCAAATAATCCAAAATAATTCTATTAATTATAAACCTTTAAATTAATTAAAATTGTAAAAACCCATAAATTTTGCCGCATTTCAAATAATTTTCATAATTTGATTCCGGAATCGATTTGAAAAAAATCTTCCAAATTGTGCCCAATAGTATAATTGGTTTGCAATGGGTTTTAATACCACGAGATGTCCAATAGTTGAAGTTTCGGCTCAAATAACTTATGAAAATTATTGCTTAGAATATAAATAATTTTATATAACATTTGTTTTCAATACTTACAAATAGATTGCTATTAAAGAGATTGAAATAATAGCTATCAATGAATTCAAACTAAATAAGTGAAAGGAAAACATTTCTCTCATAAAGAATATTATATAAAATAAATTCTTTATTTCAAATCGATTTAAATGTTTGAAGAATTATTTGAATTGAATTTTAAGCGATTGTAAAATGAAATGATTTTTGTTGACAACAAACATAGACATGAATTCAATGAATTATTCACATGTTATGTATTTCTGGATCGTCTACAGGTATATTCAAGGTCACAATTGTTATTAACCATCCATTGAAGTGATGTTAAGATCATTGAAAATATATAATTCACGTCTAATTTGAAGAAAATATAATCAAAGAAAACATTAAATCAATTGCTTTTAATTGGTTTAATTCACAATAAAATCAATTTTGTAAATAAAAACATTGAAAATATTCTGTTTTTATTCGATAAGCGTTTTGTTATCATTGCATATATCGGTCGATATGTTTTCATTCATAAACTACAAAACTCTAACAATATTTCAATTCAATAATTCCTGTTAAGAACTCACGAATTGTCAAATACTTTGATATAAACACACATTTGAATAGAAAAAATTATACTTAAGAAAAATTTTTATCAATATTTTATAGAATTTTATTTTTTTCATTGCATTCAAAAAAATAAATAACTTTTAAAAAACAAAATAAAATGTTTTTTAATTAAAATGTCATTTATTGAAATAATTTTGATTTTTGTTCAATATTTAAATGAAAATAATTTTCTTCAAAAACATAACA